>PVHP010016208.1:0-36529 GCA_004024765.1 Zapus hudsonius | reverse complement strand
CCCTCCTCCCCTCCCTTCCTCTTCCCCTCCTCTTCTCTCTTCCCCTCTCCTCCCCTCCTCTCTCTCTGTGTCAGTCTCTCCCTCTAGCCCAAGCTGTCCTGGAACTTATCATGTAGCCTAGGCTGACCCTGAACTCACAATAATCCTCCTCCCTTAGCCTACTGAGTGCTGGAATTCAAGGGTTAAAGGCATCAGCCACCACTCCAGGCTGGTTTTCACTTTACTCTGAGCACCAGATCTCCAAGAGCCAACAGGAAGAGAAATTCATGCTTGTGGATCTAATGGAAACTCATGACTACATAATAATTATGTAAATGATCAGAGCCCTTCCAATACTTGACGTCATGGCGGGGTGGGGGGAATGGTTTACTGTGGCTGTTATTTCTCTGTTTTGTAGATTGTTCTGGGCTTTCTTTTCAGCCTCATTAACAAGTCATGTGCTGCTGAAGGGCTTCTCTGAGTAAGATGGGGGATCAAACTTTGGACTCTGGCACCTGCTGCCTACCCTTAAACAATTGTTCACTTAATTCATATCCTACCTGGGCTGGAGAAATGGTTCAGTGGTTAAGGCACTCGCCTTCATATTCTACCAATCTGCGTTAATTTCATGCAAGTGAGAAAGTACTGCACTCAATAACATGCGTTTGTAAGTCAGCAACTGGGGAAGGAAGGGGAGGGAAAGTGGGAAGAAGGAAAGAGCCATTTAGAAATGGGTGACACTGGTTCAAAGCTGCCAATTAACAAAAAGAACATTAGCAGGGTTTTCATTTTATTTTATTTTATTCAAATTAGGGTCTCACTCTAGCTCAGGCTGACCTGTGTCTCTGTAGTCCCAAACTGGCCTGGAACTCACATGATTCTTTCCACCTATGTCCCCGCCCCTCCAGTGCTGGGACTAAAGGAGTGGGCCACCATGTCTGGCATTAATTTTCAGTAATATTTAAATGTAATTCTCTGCTTATCTATTTTTTTATTTTGTTTCAAATGTTTTTTTAAATATTTTTTGGGGTGAAGTAATTCTTTTTTTAATATATATATTTATTGACCATAATGAGTTACATTATTTAGTGGGCAAACAATGAGTTGTTATCCCCAATTCCCCAATGTTCCCCCTCCCCATCCCCAATCAGCTGGATATCCTCCTCCGTGGGTCGTCTGGATCAGTCCTTGTGGCAGGGGACCCTAGATAGCCTAGTACTCAGCCCGGTCCTCCTGGCCCAAGTGTGTTGATACTGAGGGGTGCCATGCCTCTGGATAATCTCCCCCACCACGGCTCTCACAATCTTTCCGCCCCCTCTTCTGCTCAGTTCCCTGAGTCCTGGTGGGTGAGTATTAAGGCTGCTTTAAGGTTGTGAGCTTAGGGGTCTTTGTGTCGAAAATCCTTGGTTTCTGTCTCACTGGCTTATCCTGTGTTGATTGAATGGCTGTGGCTGTGGGTCCCTTGTTCATCCCATCATTCTCTGCGGGGCTCCATATGGATTCTCCACAGTATGAATGTGGTGGCTCATCTCTTGCCAGGATCTCTGCTATCGGTCTACAGTCGGTTGGTAGGGTTAGATGGGCCACAACTCTCTTGTTGCATCTGCCTCCTGTGAGCGCTGGTCCTCGATGGAGGCTTCCAGTGGTGAGAATCCTGTGCTGGGAGGTGTCTGGAGCTCAGAGCGTGACTGCAGCTTGTGTCCACGACCTGGATCCCTGCTATAAACCCTGACCCTTGTTTCCTGAGGGACGTGGCGTGTCTGCTAGTCAGCCATCTTCTGAAGTAATTCTTTTGTACAACATAAATTATGTGCCTTTTTAAATATTAATTTATTCACAGGCAGAGAGGAGAGAGAGAGACAGAGAGACACAGAGAGAGAGAGAGACAGACAGAGACAGAGACAGAGAGAATGAGCATGCCAGGGCCTCCTGCCACTGCAAACGAACTCCAGACACATGCACCACCTTGTGCATCTGGCTTTATGTGGGTACTGGGGAATCGAACTCAGTTCTTTCTGCTTAACTGCTGAGCCATCTCTCCAACCCTGTTTCAAATGTTTGAAAACTTCTTTTATATTTTTTGTTAATAGTGCATGCAAGAGATGGTGACATAGGAAAAGACAAAAAATTATTTAAAATATCATGCTGCCCTACCACTAAAGACACAAATCACTATCCCAAATGATTCAGTTACTTAACATAAACTTAATGCATTTGAAAACAGTATCTAGAAACACAGTTTTTTTATTTTAAAAATATTTCATTTATTTGCAAGCAGAGAGAGAAAAGAGACAGAGAGAATGGGAACCCCAGGACCTCTAGCCATTCCAGATGCATGCACCATTTTGTGCATCTGGCTTGATGTGGGTACTGGATAATGAAACCTGGGTTGTTAGGCTTTGCAGACAAGCCCTCTTAACAGCTAAACCATCTTTCCAGCCCTGAAATCCAGATTTATTTTGCCACATCATTAGATCATTACATCTTTTTTAAAAAATATATATTTTTTTATTCATTTTCAAGCAGAGATAGATAGATAGATAGAGAGAGACAGAGAGAGACAGACAGAGAGAGAGAGAGAGAGAGAGAGAGAACACCAGGGCCACCACCTTGTGGGTCTGGCTTATGTGGGTCCTGGGGAATTGAACCCGGGGATTTAGGCAAAAACGAAAGAGGAATTTGCTTCATAAATAATGAATTATGAATTAGTAAGGAAGAAAGAGACTCTCTTGCACGTGAAGAAGGCTCTTTCTACCTGGGTGTCTGAGACTGTTCACTATTGAAGAACCTGTCTAGAGGAACTTGAAGCTGTGATTTGATTGTGCATCAGAGAAGAAATGGAATTACCTTGTCTGAGACATCATATAAGATTTTTGTCAGCTAAATTCACATTTTATGGACCTTCTTGTTGGCTGTTTAGGCAGAATTTTTGTTCTTACTAGTGTAAATTGAGCTGGAAAGATGGATCAGTGAATAAATGTGCTTGCCACACAGCCTGATGACTGGCCTTTGGATCCCCAGAACCCACATAAAGAACCGACTTGGGGTTTTATTATTTTGGGAGTATTCAAATGCAAGCCTCAAACCTGGGCTTGTGTCTGCTTTTAAACAAAGCTGCAATAAACCATGCTGCAAAGGATGATTATTAAATTATATTTATTCAGAAGTCAGGAGAGGCAAGGGAGAGTCTGTTGACCAAGGAAGAGGGAATAGGGGCCCCCACGTGGTCTAAGGGCTCAGGTAAAAATTCACGGTCTAGGGGAAGGGTCCATGTGAAGTCCATGGGCCTAGGGGAAACAAAAGTATCCTTTCCTGCCTTCCCCAGCCCAGCAGCAGCTAAGCTAAGATTCCATGGTGGAAGGTAAAAACCTCAGTTGCTGAGATCTCAAACGCCTTATGAGCAGCCAGGCTTTTGATCTTGGGTCCTGAGCTGAATCCAAAAGAAGCCAGCACCCCTGGGTGCAGGGTCCAGAAGGGGCTGGGCTTGAACTCGTGCACCTGAGTCATTCCAGCTCTGTGGCAGCTGCTGCGGATAGCAGGGCTCCACCTGGCAGATGGGAATGAAGATTAATGTCTCCTGCGGGCCTTTCTGTCTACCTGCCTCTGCATAGTGCTGCCTGTCTATACACATGTGTCTATATATATGTTTATATATATTTATTTATATATATGCATGTGTCTATATTATGCTTATATATTTCTATATATGTACCTATGCATATGCATGTGTCTATATATATGCCTATAAATCTATCTATCTATCTATCTATCTATCTATCTATCTATCTATCTATCTATCTATGCCTATATATGTGCACATGTCCAGAATCCCAAAGTGCCCATGGCAATAGGAGGCAGAGGCAGGAGACTACAGCTCTCAGGCCTGAAGCTAGTCTGGCATTCCCCTGTCTCAAACAAGATTGTCTCTGGTCATCACACACATGCCATGGAATACATGCGCCCACACACACAAAATTAACTTCATGCATGTTCTAGAAATTTCTTTATACACTATGTTTCCACAAAGATTTTATACCCAGCTCTAATTATTACCGATCACTATTATACTTGAAAATAACGATATCGCATTAATTAGTAATTTGTATTCCAGGCATGATACCAAGTAGCCCGAGTCCCTTCTCTAATATTAGCAATATTTTAAAGTACAGTGTTTTCATTTATTTATTGATCTATTTTTTGTGTGTGTGTGTGTGTGTGTGTGCTTGTGTGCACGCACACACGCGCGCCCACCAGGGCCTCTTGCCCCTGCAAATGAACACCAGGCACTTATACCACTTTTTGTGTCTGGCTTACGGGGGGGGGGGGTGAGTTGGGAATTGAACTAGGTTTGCTGGATTTGCAAACAAGTGCCAACTGAGCCATCTCCAAAGCCCCAAAGGCATATTATATTTAAAATCTTTAGCATTCTCATGGAATAATTGAGAAAAAAGTCAACGCTAGAAAAGTGGTATTTCAGACGAAATTGTTCATAGGAATTAAAATCCGGGAGAGTTTGTATTTTTCGCATTCCTATAAACTGGTATGAAATCCCCAGGTTGATGAATCTGAGTTTCCAGTTCCTTTTGTTTCAAATCTTAAAGTGCCTATTCTCTTTTCTTCTATTTTGTAATAAGAACAAGATATACATTATATATGATCACTTTATATATGATCACTTGTATTTCCTTATGCTAAACAGTAAGAATTTTCTTTTCTTTTCTTATTCTTATTTCTATTTTTTTAAAGGTAGGGTCTCACCCTAGCCCAGGCTGACTTGAAATTCACTCTGTAGTCTCAGGCTGGCCTCGAACTCTTGGCGATCCTCCTACCTCTGCCTCCTGAGTGCTGGGATTAAAGGCGTGTGATGAGTAGACTTTGGTCCCCCAAATAACAAGATAAAACAGCTAAGACTAAAAAAAAAATAATAATAATAAATTTAAAATAAAAAGCCGGGCTTGGTGGCGCACGCCTTTAATCCCAGCATTCGGGAGGCAGAGGTAGGAGGATCACCATGAGTTCAAGGCCACCCTGAGAATACATAGTGAATTCTAGGTCAGCCTGGGCTAGAGGGAGACCCTACCTCGAAAAACAAAACAAAACAAAACAAATCAAAACAAACAAACAAAAAAACAGCTAAGACTACATCTTATTGGCTTTTGCCATGTGCAAAGCTTGATTTCATTGGTCCTTTTAGCCCTCATATACATCCTGTGAGGTTCCTTACTGTTTTAACCAATAGAGACATATTTAGAAACTAAATCCAAAAATGCTAAGAAGGTACATAAAGACCTGTTCATTCACTTACTGTATGCAATGTGTAGAATGCCGGCCCCAAGGCATGGAAGTTAACATTATTCATATTAAACAGTCTGCTGAGGGAGGGAATCTTCACTCCTTCTGCTTAAATGACTTTAAAAGTGCAAATCGAATCTGGAGAGATGGTTCAGTGGTTTTGGTGCTTTGCTGCAAAGCCTAGCAACTCGGGTTCGATTCCCCAGTACCTGAGTAAAGCCAGATGCCCATTCTCTCTCTTTCTTTCTTCTATCTCTTGCTGCTTGAATAAATGAAAAATATTTTTTTTAATTCAAATCAAATTAGAGGAAAAAAAATTTTTTTAAATATTTTATTTATTCATCTTCAAGCAGAGAGAGAGAGAGAGAGAGAGAGAGAGAGAGAGAGAGAGAGAGAGAGAGAGAGAACCAGGGCCACCACCTACCTTGTGGGTCTGGCTTATGTGGGTCCTGGGGAATTGAACCGAGGGCCTTAGGCACTGGAGGCAAGTGCCTTAACCACTGAGCCATCTCTCCAGCCCGAGGAAAAATTTTTTATGTACATTGAGATTCAAACTCAGGGAGTGGCTCATGGTAGACAAGCTTCTTTTTTTTTAAAAAAAAATAAGAATTCATTTATTTGCAAGCAGAGAGAGAGAGAGAGAGAGAGAGGGAAGAGAGACACAGAATGGGCACACCAGGATATCTAGTTGTTACACACAAACAATTCCCCATGCACCACTTTATGCATCTGGCTTTACATGGGTGCTGGGGAATTGAACCCAGGTCGATAAGCTTTGCAGGCAAGCACCTTAACTGCTGAGCCATCTCTCCAACCCAAAAGAGAAATCTTTCCCTGAGTCTAGCCTCTGCTTTTTTAAAAAATCTCATTGGACTAGAACTACACACATACCTCAAATTAAACCAATCACAGGCAAAAGAAATGAAAATCGCACAGGTATGACTTAGTTGAAATGAGATTTACTGCTTTCTTTTTTAAAACTTTTTTTTATTTTAAATGTTTTTATTTATCTACTTGCAAGCAGAGAGAGATAGAGAAAAGAGAGACAGAATGGGCCCAGCCACTGCATACAAACAAACTCCAGATGAATGCACCACTTTGTGCAGCTGGCTTTACATGGGTTCTGGGGAATCAAACCCTGCCTGGTTGGTAGGTTTTGCTGACAAGCGCCTTAACCTCGCCATCTCTCCAGCCCGACTTGCTGCTTCTTGACTCGGAATGGAATGCTCCCTCTGCTAACAGAAAAGAAGGGAAAAATGGATGTTGGCCCAAGAAACTAACAGTGCCTCAGCCACAGGCTACAACATCGTGATGAGGAAAATATTAGGTTGAATCTTTGAAATTGCTTCTCTTGAGCCATTGATACAACACTAATTTCACATGGTTCAACCTAGTAATTCCCAAGGCCATTTAGACAGGCAGATTGAGCGAAGGGATGGAGAGAAAATAATATTAGCCCAGGTTTGAGTTCAATCACTCAAGATAGCTCATGAAGTGTGAATCACTTCAAATGATTGATACCAGTAAATCAGAGTCCTGGGAGAGAGAAGAATTTGCATAATACAAAATCTTAGCTGCTTTTAAAAAAAAATCTCTTTCTGGGCACATCACAAATGTTAGGCAATATTTTCTCAGCTTCCAGGGCCAAAGCATAACTTCATGAACTTGCTGTTGTTTTATTTATACAAATTTATACAGATTTGGATTTTCTTTCTACAGATTTAGCAGGTAGTTGAATTTTGAAAGGTTGACTCAGATCATGTGTTATTCTGTTTTCAGTTAAAAAAAAAAGATGTGAAAGAGAAAGTGACTGTGTCCGTTCCATTTTAGAAATCTTTTTTTAAAAATTTGTTTGTTTGTTCGTTTTGAGGTAGGGTCTCACTCTAGCTCAGGCTGACTTGGAATTCACTATGTAGTCTCAGGCTGGACTCGAACTCATTATGATTCTCCTAACTCTGCTGGGATTAAAGTCATACGCCACCATGCCTGGCCTTATTTTAGAAATCTTCTAAGACTGGGCCACTAACTACAGAACTCTACAAAGCTATGAGCAGAGCAGATTGGAAACTAGTAACCTTTCTCTCTTTCAATTTAAAAAGTTAAGCCGGAGGTGGTGGCACAAGCCTTTAATCCCAGCACTCAGGAGGCAGAGGTAGGAGGATCACCATGAGTTCAAGGCCACCCTGAGACTACATAGTGAATTCCAGGTCAGCCTGGACTAGAGCGAGACCCTACCTCGAAAAACTAAAAAAAAAAAAAAATAAATTTATGCTTTTTTATTAAATAGAAAGTATATTGGCACAGTACAAATATTGTAGTGATTCCTCCCCCCACACCAGTTATTCCTCAATTACTCCATTCTTTTCTCCAAAACTGGTACTAAAAGAAAACTTTATGTCAAACTCCACCTTTCCCTACAAATCACCCTATATTTTACACAATAGACTCCTTTTTGGTGTTTTTATTCATCTAACAGACAATTTGGAAATTATTCCAAAATGATACACAATGATATTTATTTATTTATTATTTTTTCAGGGTAGAGTCTGGCTCTAGCCCAGACTGACCTGAAACTCACTCTGTATTGCCTGGCTGGCCTCAAACTCACAGCGATCCTCCTACCTCTGCCTCTCGAGTGCTGGGATTAAAGGAGTGCCTGGATCCTCAGTTATTTTCTATAGAAATAAATCATTATATAAACCACACTGGCCTCAAACTCATGATCCTCCTATGTCCTACCTTACATCTGTTCAAAATAATGTTATTCTTTTCAGCATTGTATATAAGACCGAGAGGTTGTAAATCGTCTATGACTCTGGGTCTCCTGAGTGCTGTCATTCACTTGTTTGTCAACAAAAATTTGTTGGTACTTTTCAAATCATTTTTGTCAGTACTTGGGATTGGATCCAAAGTCTCGTTTATACTCGGCAAGTATTCTACTATTGTGTCATATCTCTAGTCCTTGATCTGCTTAATTTTATGGATGTATAATATATTCCAGTCTACCGAGGTATTATATGTATTTCTTTAACTAGATTCCTGTTGGTAGACATTTGGATTGTTTTCAACCTTGTAGTCTTTTTTAAAAAATTAATTAGAAAGAGAGAGAGAAGGAGGGAGAGAGAGAGAGAGAGAGAGAGAGAGAGAGAGAGAGAGAGAGAGAGAGAGAGAGAGAGAGAGAGAGAGACTGGGTGCACCAGGGCCTCTTGCCACTGCATACAAACTCCATATCAAGCACCACTTTGTGCATCTGGCTTTATGTGGATATTGGGGAAGTAAAACCAGGCCATCAGGCCTTGCAAGCAAGCGCCTTTAACTGCCTTGCTATCTCCCCAACCCCACCCTTTTGGTTTTATAAACAATTTTAGAAAGAATAACGTTTATTTTGAGCATGTGCAAATATACCTCCAGGGAGCATTCCCAGAGAGGAATTGCTGTGTCCAAGGATGTATTTTCACCCCCAGTGTCGGAGATGGAACCCAGGGCTTCATGAATCCTTGGTTGATGTTCTTCCATAGGGCTATATCCCCAGCTCTAGATCCTGGCCATTGGAGTTAAAAATATATTTTTATTTTCAATATAGTGAGAGGATGAATGGGCAAGCCAGGGCCTCCAGCCCCTGCAAAGGAACTCCAGATGCACACACCACTTTGAACATTTGGCTTTATGTGGGTACTAGGGAATTAAACCCAGGTTGTTAGGCTTTGTGGGCAAGTCTTAACCACTGGGCCATCTCTCCAGCCCTGGAGTTTTGATAGAAAGCCCTAGCTTGCTGTGCCAAGGGTTGGAGACAGTTAAGCTCCCACAGCAATGCATAGGGAGGGTGTCAGCTTCTTCCAGTTGCCCCTCACTTATCTGGGTACATGGGCAATGCCACAAAAAAATCACATCCCTTCTCATTTTTAGTAACACAGAAACATGCCCATGATATAATTAATACTGAGGTTAAAAAAAAGGCACATACCAGAACTGTGTAAAAAATTTGGGAGTGCGACAAAAAGATTGATTGGTCTACTTTAAACTGATCATATTTTAAAAGTTATAATTATTTTCTACCAGGCGTTTTTCTGCTTTACAACCAAAGAACAATAATTAAGTGTCATCACTGCCGGCCCAAGGTTAGACATCTCATTCTCTGCTGGTCGCCTCCAGGGAAGGCCCCTGGATCACAGCCCTCCTTTACAGACGTGCCTGCTCCTCACCTCAGTCCCTCCTGTCACCTCAGAGGTGCCAAGGAGGGGAGCAGAAGACACATATGCCAAGAGAAAATCTCTAGCAGGACTATTTCCCCTCCCTCCCTCCCTCCTTCCCTCCCTCTTTCTCTCTCTCTCTTCTTCCTTCTCACAAATTGTTGATTAGCCAGTTGTACAGTTTTCCCTTCTGGCTTTTCCGATATGATGTGTTCCTCATTAAAACTATTAAAAATATTTCTTGGCAGGGCATAGTGACCCACACCTTTAATTCCAGTACTTGGGAGGCAGAGGTAGGAGGATCTCTGTGAGTTTGAGGCCACCCTGAGACTCCATAGTGAATTCCAGGTCAGCCTGGACTAGATAGAGTGAGACCCTACCTCGAAAAACGAAAAGCAGAACAGAACAAAAAACTTCTGGGAACTGGGAGTAGCTCAGGGATAGAGCACATGCTTACCATATAGAGCAAGGAAGAAGAAAAGAAGAAAGGAAAGAGAGAGAGAAGAGAAGAGAGGGAGGAAGAGGAAGGAATGAAGGAGGGAGGGAAGGAAGGAAGGAAGAAAGGAAGGAAGGAAGGAAGGTAACTGTTCCCACATGTTCACAGTCCCCACTACTCAGGAGGCTGAAGCAGGGTTTCCCTGAGCACAGGCATTCTGGCCAGCCTGGAGAGAACTTTGTCTCAAAAACAACAAAACAAAAAAATCAAAACCTCAACTGCTCAAGACCAACCTACCAGAGATGGGCTCACTCTTCTGCTATTAGCGTTTGGTTTCTTCAAGCACTTCATCAGGCCCTGACTTGGAGGTACCCAGGCCCTGGTCTGTCTTGCAATCCCTCCACCTAAAAGCTGGTAGCTGTTGTAGTTGCAATTTTCTCCCTAAACTCAACTCCTTTTGTTGACTTGCTGAGGCTTACATTCCAAAAAAAAAAAAAAAAAAAAAAAAGGTAATTTGAAAGTGCTGGTGAATTTAGATGCATTTTGCTAATCTGTTTTTATTATGCATAAAAATATTGGTATAAAAGGTGTTTCAATGATTTTCTAAGGGAGAGACCTATGTATTCTCTGCAGCCACAAAGCTTTTAAATGGAGTTTTTTTTCTCGGCCTATAATCGTTCTCTCTTTTAAGTACCCAGCAGCAAAAGTAAGTTTACTGCTCCCAGTACAATGGGCCTCTTCACATTTTAGGTTTGGGAGACCTGGGTGACCTACGAGAGTTAATTAGAAGGTTAACAAAGAGGAAGAGAGAGTCGAATCCATCGCCTCTCCTTCAGCCAAAGATGACATCCATTAATTAGGGAAATCTTTCAGGTGGCCTTTATACAACGCATAGAAAATCAGCCGGTGGCGGTTGCACAGTTTTGATCAGATTTGCCTCTGGCCCATAATGCTGTCCTTAATGGTACGAAAAGCCGCGGGCCGGGCTGGGGAGACGGGGAGGGGCGGGGGCGAGGGTGGGTTTCAGCCTTGGTACAGTTAACCAGCCGCCCATGGGGACCGCTTTGATTCTCAGGCTGCCCCGCATACTTGCTCCATGATGTAATCCTCATTGAACCTGTGAGCCGAGCCGGCGAGCCGAGCGGGAGGAGGCGGGCGCAGCTCTGCCACGGCCACGGCCACCGCCCCGGAGGTCCCCGCGCCGCCCGGGGATGCTGCGCCGGGGCCACCTCGATGCCTAGGGATGCTGCGCCCTGAACCACCTCGATGGCCAGGGATGCTGCGCCCTGAACCACCTCGATGGCCAGGGATGCTGCGCCCTGAACCACCTCGATGGCCAGGGATGCTGCTGCAATCCTCTGTGCTGGCCCGGTCCTTCCCCGAGGCTGGGGGGGGGGGAATGACCCCTCCCCGGGGTCCAGGCTTCGGTCTCCTTCCCACTGGGGTCACTGACGCCCAGAACTACGCTCAAGGAGGAAAATCTCCATTCCTTCCTGGCCTCCTCGCATATTTAAACAAACATTTAAACAAACCTAGGATGTCTGATCTGGACAGCCAAGCTCTCACGGTTTCAGAGAGGTAGGGACATAGGATGGAGTTCACCTTGAATAGAGGATGCATTTATTTATTTATTTGTATTTATTTTCGAGGTAGGGTCTCCCTCTAGCCCAGGCTGACCTGGGATTCACTATGTAGTCTCAGGCTGGCTTCGAACTCACACCGATCCTCCTACGCAGCGATCCTTCCTACCTCTGCCTCCCCATTAAAGGCATGTACCACCAAGCCCGGCTTTCTTGACTTTTTAATGTGGGTTTTAAAATTTTTATTTATTTGCGAGAAAGAGAATTATGGGTGCACTAGGGCCTCCTGCCTGAGACTACATAGTGAATTCCAGGTCAACCTGGGCTAGAGCGAGACCTTACCTCGACATCCTAGGTTTGTTTGAGATCAACATCTGGTGTCTTCCTCAATGGCTCCCCACCTTATTTATTGGACAGGTCTCTCTGAACCCATAGCTCACTGATTCAGTTAGTCTAGTTATCCAGCGTGGTCCCAGGATCCCCTGAGCCTGCCTCCTGACCCCTGAGATTGCAGGCACGAAACCCAGCTAAATAGTTCCAAGTGCAACAATCATTGACATAAATTAGTAATAGAAACCCATGGCTTGTCACTAACACCATTGCTCAAAGTAAAATCCTGGGCTGAAGGGATGCTCAGTGGTTAAAGGCACTTGCTTGCAAAACCTGATGGTCTGGGTTCAATTCCCCAGTACCCATGTAAAGCCAGCTGCACAAAGTGGCACATATGTCTGGAGTTTGTTTGCAGTGGCTGGAGGTCCTGGCCCACACATACTCACTTTCTTTCTGTCTGCCTCCTTTTCTGTCTCCCTCTCAAATAAATTAAATTAATATATTTTTAAAAGATCTTACCATCCTCATAGCTAAAGAATCTTCCCCTTGAAAGCTTTGTTCTGATTTTCCAGTTTTAAAAAAAATATTTATTTATAAGCAGAGAGAGAGAGAGAGAGAGAGAGAGAGAGAGAGAGAGCCTCTAGCCACTGTAAACAAACTCCATAGAAATGTATCTCTACCACTGAGCTACACCCCTAGGCCAGAGCTTTTGTCATTAGTGATGGCTCTAGGGTTAAGTCATATAGTGAGTGCTTCTGTATGGCTTTTCTGTCCCCTAACTTCTCCTGCTAAGCTACCAAGGCTGCCCCCCCCTTACTGCGTATTGAAATCACCTGAGGGGCTTTCAAAGCTCTTGAGATCTGAGCTTCGTTCCAGACCAATCATGTAAGAATTTCTGGAGTGAGATGAGTGGCATAATTTTAATGCTCCCCAGGGGACTCTACTTTGCACTTAGGAATCTAAAGTAATCAATGAGATTGAGAACCATGATGGTTAATTTTATGTGTCAACTTCACTGGGCCAGAAATGTTCAGATATTTGGTCAAAATTTTATTCTCAACAGGGCATGGCCTTTAATCCCAGCACTCAGGAGGCAGAGGTAGGAAGATTGCTGTGAGTTCGAGGCCACCCTGAGATTACAGAGTGAATTCAGGTCAGTTTGGCCTACAGCGAGACCTTACCTTGATAATAAAAGAACAAAAATGTTGGCTGATCCTCCTAGGAATAAGGATGAACCTTCTTTGAGCTGGGGCATTGGTGTTCTTGCTCTTCAATATTGTTTCTTTGAACTCAAACTAGAACTTCGTCTCTTACTGGGTCTGTACTTGCTGGTTTACAGACTGAAAGCCGACCAGTACTTCTCCTGGGCCCAGCTTGAACCCTAAGATCTTGGCACTTGTTGGCCTCCAGAATTTTGTGAATCACGTCCTTATAATATCTCATGTTCATCCATTCATCCTATTGATTTTTTTTTCTCTCTGGAGAACCTTGACTAATGGCAGATTTGCGTGAAATTGAAGTGCTATTGTAACAGAGGCCTAACAATGTGCAAGCATCCATGGAACTGGGCAATGAGTAGGGGCTAGAGGGGCTTTCTAAAAATAATTAATGTTCAAGCAGAGACAGACAGAAAGAATGAGTGCACCAGGGCCTCCAGGTGCTGCAAAGGAACTCCAGATACATGTATCACTTTGCATATCCAGCTTTATATGGGCTCTGGGGAATTAAATTCCAGGCTGTCAGGGATTTTATGCACTGAGCTATCTGTCCAGCCCAGCAGAAGAGATTTCTTTTCTTTCTTTCTTTCTTTCTTTCTTTCTTTCTTTCTTTCTTTCTTTCTTTCTTTCTTTCTTCCTTCCTTCCTTCCTTCCTTTCTTTCTTTCCTTCCTTCCTTCCTTCCTTTCTTTCTTTCTTTCTTTTTTTTTTTGGTTTTGTTTTCAAGGTAGGGTCCCATTCTAGCCCAGGCTGACCTGGAATTTACAATGTAGTCCCAGGGTGGCCTTGAATTCAAGGTGATCCTCCTACCTCTGCCCCCCAAGTACTGGGATTAAAGGCGTGTGCCACCACACCCAGCAACAGATTTCTAAGAAAAGGATTGAAAATAAGGATTGGGGCCTGCCTCCTGGCTTCTGATAATAAAATGTAACAGAAGAGAGAAAAACCAACTGGAGAAAGAATTGGGAAACAAAAGGGAACTAGACCTTGTTCCCTAGCACTGATTTAAAAAAAAAAAAAAACAAAGCAAAAACAACAAAACACCCAGGGCTGGAGAGGTGGTTCAGTGGTTAAGGCATTGCCTGCAAAGCCTGTGGACCTGAGTTTGATTCCCCAGTACCCATGTAAAAGCCAGATGCACAAAGTGGCACATGCATCTGAAGTTGGTTTGCAGCAGTAAGCGGCCTTGGCATGCCCAGTCTCTCTATCTCTATCCCTCTCTGTCTGTCTTTCTTTCTTTTTTTTAACTTTGTGGGTTTTTAAAAAAAATTTTTATTTTTTTATTGTTTATAATGAGTTACAGTATTTAGTAGGCAAACAATGAGTTGTTATCCCCAATTCCCCGCTGCCCTCCCCTCCCCAATCCGCTGGATAAAATCCTCCATGGGTCGTCTGGATCAGTCCTTGTGACAGGGGACCATGGATAGCCTAGTATTCAGCCAGGTTCTCCTGGCCATGCCTCTGGATAATCTCCCCCACCACGGCTCTCACAATCTTTCCGCCCCCTCTTCCGCATAGTTCCCTGAGTCGTGGTGGATCCTCTCTGTCTTTCAATCTGTGTTTGAAGACAGACAGACAGATAGATAGATAGATAGATAGATAGATAGATAGATAGATAGATAGATAGATGATACATAAATTTAATTTAAAAACACCCACAAAAGGAATTGCCACTTGAAGACTTGGAAAATTCTGACCTGTTTTTTTTTCTTTCTTTTTTTAAAAAATATTTTATTTATTTGCAAACAGAGAGAGAGGAAGAGAGAGAGAGAACTCCAGATGCATGCACCACTTTGTGCATCTGGCTTTAGGTGGGTATTGGGGAATCAAACTCAGGTTGTTAGGTTTTGTAGGCAAGTGCCTTAACCACTTAGCCACCTCTCCAGCCCTGACCTGGTCTTTATTGGGAAAAACTGAGGAAGGATGCTCTTCAGGCACTGGTTAGTGAGGGTATTAGTGAGGTTGCAAGCCATGGAGCCCATGTGCAGGAAGAGATGGTACTTCATCAGCTGGAACACTGCCTGGTGGGAGGAAACATGCAGATCACAGGCAGGCTGGGAGCTTGCCTTCTCCTTCCAGACAAGACTAGAATGCCAGGGAGCCATGTCTGAGGTCAGCAGAGATGACACTCCTGCCACAGGCCCAGAAGGGGCAAAGCTGTGTCTCTCCACCTTCCCAAGGCCATGGCAGGGGTCATTCAGGGCTATTCTCTAGCCATAACAGCTGACAGAACTTGCCTGGTAAGTACACCATGCACCTTTTGTTTACCAGGAAAAACGGGGACTGCCTCGCTAATGCTCAGGGACACATCTGGTGTCTTTCACAGAGTCACAGCTGGAGAGGAATTTTGCCTCAAGATAAACACCTTCAGTCAATTTAGGTGAGAACTTTAGAGCTGAGCCTGAAAAGTGTCAGACCTTAGGGTTAGAATGGAAGAGTACATGGATTTGGTGGGTGGTATGGGGAAGATTATTATGATTGTTATATACTAAATGTTTGCATCTCTTCAAAATTCCGATTGACAGCTTAGCCCCTAACTGTGTTTGGAGTTAGGGCCCATAGGAAGTTGATAAATACAGCTGAGTGTGGCTGCTCACAATTGTAATCCTGAAATTGCAGTGCTAAGGCCAGGAGATGCTGAAGTTCAAGGCCACTCTAGGCTCCATAGGCAATTCTAGGCCAATGTGGGCTCCATAGTGAGACCCTTCTTCCAAAACAACAACAAAAGGTAAACATGATCTCAGGTGGGACCCTGACCTGATCCAATAAAGCCTGAGCCCTTCTAGGATGAGGGAGATACTGATCTAACTCTCTCTCTCTCTCTCTCTCTCTCTCTCTCTCTCTCTCTCTCTCTCTCCCCCTCTCTCTCAACTCAGAAGGCAGCTCACAGGCCCCGGGTTCAGGGTTCAGTCACCAGCACTGCATGAGCTGGGAGTGGTGGTGCACACATGTTAATTCCATAATCCCAGCACTGGGTAAGTAGAGGCAGGAGGACCAGAGCGCCAAGGTTATCCTCTGCTAATAGTGAGTTTAAGACAACTCTGTGTTAAAAAAAAAAAGTAAAGGCACCTTGGGAGATGGCTCAGTGGTTAAAGGTGCTTGCTGGTAAAGCCTGCCAGCCTGGGTTCAAGTCCACAGAACCCACATCAAGTTGGACACAAAAAGTGGTCCATGCATCTGGCATTAGCTTGCAGCAGCAAGAGATCCTAGAGACACACATACACATACATATAAATAAATAATTTTTTAAAATGTAAAGCAAAAACTTACTTTAAAACATGAGGCACTAATCTTCACTTCCACTGGCTGGCTGTTGGGGAGACTGGGCAGAGGTGTTACTGACCGGACACCCACCTCGGTGGCTCACATGGGGACCTGGCAGAGGAAGGAGGCTACAGCACAATTTTAGAACTTTGGATTTCTGGATCCTAACTCTAGCCTTGCATGTGGCACCCAAGGGCACTGTCTTTTCCGCATCACACAGACACCCAGGGAGGTCTCCAAAGCATGTTGATAGCCTCTAACCATTCTTGGTAACTTAATGACTTAGTTGGTCACAAATAATTTCAAATATTCCACATTCCTTTTTGTCTTTGCTGTACCTCAGGAAAAGATTTTCTTGATAGTCATATTGTATAAGCACCCCCTGTACCCGCAAAAAAACAATTAAATTAAGAGGTCATATGCAAATAGCAAAGACCAAATCAAGAAAACATCTTCCAATCAGAAACTGCAAAGAAATCGGGGTTTAAACACAATAGCAAAATTAGGGTTTGCATAGTGATATGCTTTCAACCAACTTTTCACAAATATTTCCTAGAACAGGCCAAAGGAACCAATGCTGATTCAGCCTATTCTTTCTCAGATGAAATTGAATTTTTTGTCTAGGTTGATGTCCCCACTCACACCTTTCATCTGGTGCCAACATGTGGCTTTCAGAGGGCACAGGTGCAGTCTGTAGACCATGCTGGGTCCCTCTTCTCCAGGGACTCCCGAAGATCTCCAAGACTGAGCTGGAGAGATGGCTCAGCATTTAAGGTGCTTGATGAAAGCCCAACAACCCAAGTTTGATTCCCCAGTTCCCATGAAAAGGCAGGTGTACAATGTGGTACATGCATCTGGAATACATTTGCCATGGCTGGAGACCCTGGCACACCAATTCTCTCTCTCTCTCTCTCTCTCTCTCTCTCTCTCTCTCTCTCTCTCTGCTTGCAAATGAATAAATAAAAGTATTTTAAAGAATAAAAAAGATATCCAAGATTCTTCATCATGTCTTCTAGACTTGAGGTCTTCCACAGCCTGGAGAAATCCCAGCAGGCCCTGTGTCCTTCAGCCTGTCCACCCCTCCCCTGTCCTGCTCTACAGTGGCCCCCTGGAAGAACTGAAGGACAATGTTGGCCTGAATTATCTGTTATGGAGGGTGGTGACAGGGTGTGAGGAAAGGTCTGAACTCCCTGACAGACCACTTCAGATGGCGCTAGGTGATAGAGAAGGACCCAGGGCCCATGAGGAGGGGGTGTTTGCGTTCAGGAAGGCCTGTGGAGTGAAAGGTCTCTAAGGACATTTACATCCATGTTAACTTCCACCACAGGCCTCTGGCTGGCATCACTTGGCCTGGAGACATGAAAGCCCGCTCCACAGGGAGAAAGCTGTGCTCAGAGTGCGCCCTGGCAGACTGGCTCCCTGCCAGTTTAGGAGTTTGACTCTATTAGTTTCTAGGCCTGTGCCTTGAGGTTTCACAGATATGCAGGCAACCCAGGTCTCCCTTACCCTCTCTGACTGACTTTTTTTTTTTTTTTTTGAGATAAGGTTTCACTATGTAGCCCAGAACTAATTACGCATCTAAGGTTAGCCTCAAACTCTTTCTCCCTTTACCTCCCCAGTATGGAGATGACATGTGTGTGGCCCCATATCCAGCTTCTAGATCTTTTTAAAAAATTTTTATTGTTTTGCAGTGCTGTGGATAGAAACCAGGGCCTCATGAATGCCAGGCAAGCATTCTACTCTTTCTTTATTCTCTGACTAAAGATACAGAGGTAGGGTTTTCTTTTAAGAGGAATTTCATTTGAATGCAGAGACTTAAAAAGATTTCCTTTTCTTCTGGAGGATTCTTGTCTGTCAGAGGCTAATGTGGTTTGCGGCACACATATGCACACAGCCCAGCCTCCTGGCAGACCGTTTGCTCATGTCATGTCCTGGGGGCCTCCAGCACAAGAGACTCACAGTTACTGGGCTGTAGAACTTGGTGAGGGGCCAGGGTGGATAGCTCAAATACTCTCACCACAAGTGGTTGCTTAGTTTGTTTCCATCAGCAGCAATTGTGGTCTGCGTGATTTCTTCCATGGCCTTGACATTCTCCAAGTGCAGCTTGAGCAGCCAAGTGTGAAGGGCTCCGGCATCAATGGCCTGTCCTGGGGGGGAGCTTGCAAAAGCAGAGTCCCTAGAGAGAAGAGGGGAGTTCTCCAAGGCTCCCTCCTGCATCCGATCAGTCTTTATCATTTACAAGTGGTGTCAGCATGGGTAGATGGTTCAATGGCCAGTGGTGCTTGCTGGAAAAGCCTGCCAACCTGGGTTCGATTCCCCAGGACCCACATAAAGCCAGATGCAAAGTGGTGTGTGTATCTGTGACCCTAGTGTGCCTAAGGCAGAGCCAGGAGAGCCTGAAACTCCAGGGCCAGCCAGTGTGACTTCCATTCACAGTCTGGGAGTTGGTTCCTTTGCAGTTCTCGTAGCTGCAAGAGACCCTGTATCACAGATGGTGACTTTCACAGCCACACTGTGGCGCACACACTGTGACATGTGCATATTTATACAAATAAATAATAATTGAAAATAAATACATGTGGGTGCTGGTCTTGCCTTGGTTATTGGACGTACACCAAGTTTTTGAAGGAGCATTGAGATTCTCCTTCGAAATCAAGTCGTTCTCATGTGTGATCTGAGTGTTCACCATCAGTTACTACAATAAAGTCGCTTTATTCTGTTTTATTGATGAAGAAACCAAGACTTCAATGCATTCCAGTTACTTATTCTACAATGGGAGGTATGAGCACTGGGAAGGACAAGAAGCCTCTTGATTTTGACTACTTTCTCTTGCATAAGTTTCACCAAGGGACAACTGTCATTCAGTCCCCAGCACTCATCTGTAACGTATAAGTGAGAATTTCAAAGTCGTAGAGACTTGGCTTCTGGCATCTTGCCACAATGAAGGGTAAGGAAGGGCTGAATAGTATGTGTTTTCATGAGTTGCTGGTTCATTTGGTTCAGTCAATGTCTCTTATGCATCAAGATACTGGGAATAGGAGAGAGAGAGAGAGAGAGAGAGAGAGAGAGAGAGAGAGAGAGAGAGAGAGAGAGCTGAAAAACATGTGTCTTTCTTCCCCAAACAGCAAGGGACTGGACTGCTCAAAACTTTCAGTGATGAGCTGGATGTGATGGTGCAAGCCTGTGATTTTAGCACTTGGGAGGTGGAGGCAGGGGATCAAGAGTCTAAGGTCATCCTTGGCTACCAGGTGAGTTCGAGGCCAACCTGGGCTACATGAAACTGTCTCAAAAACAACAACAAAAAGACTCACAAACAAAAAATAGCCAAACAGAAAACTGTCCAATGGCTTCCCATTGTTTCCAGGTACCCAGATACAATCTAAAATGGAAGCTGATTTTTTGTTTTGCACAATGTCTTGAAGATGAGCAGGTTTCTGAACAGAAAGTGATGAGAAGGGAGATGAAATTTGAGGTAGAGTTTGAGGAGAAGGGCCTGGGGGAGTAGCTGAGGAAGTTTCATAGAAAAGATAAAAATGTGAGCTGGGGAGATGGCTCCCAGGTAAAAAGGACTTGCTAAAAGCCTTGATGACCTGAATCCAGATCCCCAGTTCCCAAGTAAACCTGGACACAGGAGCATGTGGTGGTGACAGGAGAATCTTGGAAGCTCACGCTTAGCTGTGAACAATGAGAGACTCTATTTCAAGCAAGGTGGAAGGTGAGGACCAACCCAGAAGTTGTCCTCTGACCTCCACAACATGCTACACACACAAACACACACACACACACACACACACACACACACACACACACACACATGGGGGGGGAGAAGAAAGCGAAAATGTCCTGTGTCCTTTGTGCATAACTGACTTTCAGTAACAGCTTGCTGAGCACAGCTGGGCTGGAAGCTGGTGGTGGGCAGAAGGTAGAAGGTGGGGTGTTCAGGGCTGGGGAGGGGAAGCACCTAAGCCCCTGAACTGGGATTTCCAGGACAATGAGAGACAGAAACAATGTGTGGGGTATGGGAAGGGCTGGTGTCTGGATAGGAAGGCAGGGACTCAGGGTCCCACTAGGGAAGGATGGGGCATGGGGGGCTGCAGTGATACATCAGTATCCCACCTTGAACAATGTCAAATCCAACTCCTATGGAATATTCCAAGATAACCTGACTTCATTCCTACCCTGACTACCAAGCCCCACCTCTAGGAGAGAAGGAACTATGGTCTGCAGCACAGAGGGCCAGGAAGGATGCTTTCAGAGAGTGACAGAGGGGAAGGGTCTCTTTGACTGTCCAAGGAACAGAGCAACCCTCAGGCAGGTTTTTCTCTAGTGTGACTCCATTCTGCTCCATGGATGTCACTTTTTTTTTTCTTGTTCTTTTTCTCTTGGAGCTTTTAGGGAGGGGAAGCAAGGCTAGGGAGGTGGGAAGAGACTTTTTTTTTTTCACATGAGTCCTCAGAATTACAGTTCACAAACTATTCAGTAAACTGACCGGCCTCAACCTCCCCTACAACGGCCTAATCTAAGGGGTGGATCTATGTGTTTTGTTGCTTGTCAGGAACAATCGCAGCGCAGCACATTACATTTACAGCACGTCGCCCTTTAATTGGTGTAACACGCTGGGGCCTGAAAGAGAAGAGGCCCACAAAGGCTCCATGAATGAGCCCTGACTCACACAAAAACACTCTGCAGAAGTTCAGAGCTGCCCACTAACAAGGAGGTAGGGAGTTAGTTTGAAAAGAGGGTGAAGTTCAGAAATGTGTCACCTTCAGGAGCGTCCCATCAAAGCAATGGTCGCATTGACAAGCTGCAAAGAAAAAAAAGTTAAACCTTTATCACTGTGGACCTGCCTGCAGGATTTTAGCCTGCACTTGAGGAGTGGGAGGGGGTGGAGGCAGGAGAGGGGGAGCTTTTCCCCCTCTTCTTTCCAGCCCTGGGCTTCCTGCTCCCCTTCTTCCCTTTAGAAGGTCTTCAAGAAGCATACCTCTCATCCCTCTACTAAGATTTTTTTTAATGATGAAAAAACGAGAATGATTTCTGTTTCTGGGGGAATTGTGATTGTCCAGTCTCTCCGACATCTTCAGCCTTTCCCAGGGTGATGGGCAGCCTCGTGGGCCTGAGGGCTCTGTAGCCTAGGCCCTGGGAAATGCAGGCCTGGGGACCCGGACACCCAGAGCCAAGCCGACTCTGCGCCTCTGTGCGCCCCGGGCAACAGCGCGCGCCATTTGGTAGCATTTGGCTCGGTGGGAATCTACTTTAGGATGCTTTAGGTTATCCAGGGAGGACCCAGCTTCCCCTCTTCCTGCCGGTCACACCCGTGGAAGAACCTCGCGGTTCTCCCCGTGCAAATTGAGTCATCCCTAAGAGAAACCGGTGTGCAGGGGCCAGGGGCAAGTGTGGGGGGGCATGTGACACCTTCCGCTGCTTCTCCAGGGTATCGTCCTTATTGTCTTCCTGCCTCCTGATGCCCCAAGGCACCCAGTGGTGCTGTTGCGAGGGTGGGCCTTTCTGGTCACCCTCTCCCGCACCCTGTTCCCAGTCTTCCTTTGTGGGGGCTCACATGGGCATCCACTTCCAGGGTCCTCACCGCACCCCAGCGCCCCGAGGTCCCCCGCCTCTGCACGTCCCCCCCCCCCGCCTTTGTGTGGCGATGGGACCCCCGCCCCGGGAGCTGCTCCTGTGAACCGCCGCCCCGTGCGAAGGCGGGGGCATTTTCAATGCAGCTCCCTTCAGATCCGCCAAAAAGCCGTTGATTGCTGCAATCGTTACTTTTCATTAAAAAAACTTAGAAGCAATTTGGGAGAACCCTTCTCAATGAATACATTTACCCCCGAACGGTCTTTATTCTCCGCCTCCACTTGATGAGTTTCTCTGGCACGAATCCGTCCTTACAGGCACAGAATGGGCAGTCCCTTGATCCGCGTCAATTGTCATCCCGACTCGGGGCCACTTTGACCGCCAATAGTGGGGAAGTCAGAGCTAATCCTCAGAAGAAATCACGGGCAAAGAAAAGCAACAATAACCAAGTCAAGCGTAAAAAATGAAAGAGAAATCTCTATTATCACTCACTACATTTCCCAGCTATGTACTGAAAAAATCAGCTCGCTTGTCATTCGGGTCAGACACCCGCACAAGAATATGGGGTCGTGGTGGGTTGGTAGACTCACACGGGCGTCAGGAGCGAGGTTTGGGAGCGAAAGGCCTCTCCTCTGCCTTGGCCAAATTCCCCTCACATCCGCCATAACCATTAAATGCAGACTGACTTTATTCTGTATGGGGAGGCTCAGGGGTGGGTGGTGAGGGAGCCCCCAGCTGCACGCACGCACGCGCGCGCGCGCACACACACACACACACACACACACACACACACACACAGAGTTGTGGAGAGATGAATGGTAGCGGGGTGTGGAGGACCAGCATCGTGTCCCTTGGGCACCTCCAGTTTGGACCTCAGCACCCAAGGGCGCAGGGCTCTGTGCCCGCGTGGGCGCAGGTGCGCGGGTCAGGCGCGGGGAGTCGTGGCCTTGGAGCACTTGGACCCCTACAATGATCTGACCCGGGCCTTGATGTCTGTCCCAGGGTAAAGTTAGTTCTCAAGGGGCCAATACCAAGCAGGTGGCATCCCACCTGCTTGATACAGGGTCCGAGGGTAGAGTCTCTCCTCGCATGGAACCTGGGAGGACCACAGAGGGACCTGAGGCCTTCAGTGTGGAGGGAACACGTTTCCTGGCGGTGCAGCCAGCGGCCACCCCGCGTGCACTTCTCTCCTTCTGTTGAAAAGCCGGTCCTGAGTGGCTTTGTGGTCACTTTCATGTCCCCATGGGCGGAGAGACCATCCCGCCTTGGAGAGGTCATGCTGCCTTTCCGGTGTCGTCTCCTGGATCCCCAGAGGATCCACCCATCCACCGCTCCTGCCTGGTGGTGGTGGGGGTGTCCAGAGGCAGCGCCCGGACTCCACATCACCCCTGGGCACCCCAACCCACCTGGGAGGCTTGCTGTGCTTCTTCCTCTGCGGCCTTCTGGTCACGTCCCCACTTCCAGCCTCACTAACATCACACCACACGTGTATATGTTATATACACTGGATCTATTTACACACCTTGTGTACCCGCGTGCAGTAAAACACGTTCACGCAGTAACAAGCTTCTAAACACAACACTTACCCAAGAACTGGCCTCACCCTGGCACACGCACACATTCCTGTACAGTCAAGTCACACTTGTACACTCTTGCGTGAGCTAGCTGTGCACACGCATGAGCGTCCTCGGCACCCACAGACTGGTGCTGCCCCCCCCCAAGGCAGGTCAGGCAAAGGAGTCGACTCCAGAGGGCGTCACCTACATCTTGGGGTCACCAATTGTGGCCAGGTTTCATTTGGGAATCCTCATCTGGGTGAGTGCACCTCTCCGACCCAGGGCTGGGCAGGTGCAGCACAGTTCGACCAGAGCGTGTGCCAAGGACTGTGCGCCGAGGCCTGCCCACAGGCGACACTTACCCACATGCCCCCTTAAGGGGCTGGGCAGGATGCTGAAATACTAAGGGTAAGATGGACTCCAGTGACCCCTCTCCCTGCACAGGAGGTGCCCATGGATGGAGTGGGAGTGGGGTAATGGTTGGAGAGGGCGAGTGGCCATCATCATCATCTCTAGAACCAGTGAGAGCTTTCCGTTCGGACTCAGATTTCCAATAAACAGAATCTACGCTGGCCCGCGGCCTGGAAAGGGTGCTCGCAGAGAGGGCGACACTGTGCAATCCTAATTAGTGATTTTTGTCCCCTTGTTCCTGGGCTCTGCATCTTATGCAAATGAACTCTTCATTTCAGCCACATTACCCCAGCTCCGGAATTAACTGACTCTTACCTTTAATGATATGCTGCTGAGGTTCTCTGAGCCCGGCTAGCTTTTTATCTTGATTACTCTAATCAATAAGAAATGATAGAGTAGAATTATAAACTCTATTGGCTTTTAAATGTTGCCGACAAGCCCTCTAGACGCCCAGTCCTGTTCATTGTTATTTATTAAAATGATCCTCAGCCTAACGGCCATGCAAATAGACAAGAACAAGGGAAATTGTTGAGACTTGTCCCAGGGAGTTTCTGACATTCCCCCTCCCCGCCCCACCCCCATCCTTAGGGATGATTCCTTGAGGGCTTGAAAGAGTGAAAAAAAAATTTTTTTCAAACCCTTGTACAGAAAATTGCCCCCTCTAAGTCGCCAGAACAGAAAACAAATTTAAAAACATTAGACTCCCCCAGCCCCCTCCAAATGGTTTTAAAGGTAGAATCTTTGGGAAAAGGCACTTTGAGACATTCTCATGCTGCCAGAAGCTGGCAATAAGCTGGCAGAGACAAGCTGTAACACACACACACACACACACACACACACACACACACACACACACACACACCACCTCACTCCCCACTCCAATACACATGGACTGTTTGCACACCAATATCTCTAGACACTGTGTGTGTGTGTGTGTGAATGTGTGTACAATTTCTGGCAGTCAAATGCTGGGAAATGCAATTTTCCTGCCTACTTCTGGGAGAGGGGTGGGCCTGAGTCCCTTCAAGTCTACAGAACACACTTGCACCTGAAGTTAATGAGTGGCTGGCCAACGCATCAAAGTGCTTCCAGTAGTTAGGTTTTGGGTTCCTAGATACCTATCACTAGGTGCGTGGAGACCTGGGCCATTCTCTAGGCCTCGGCTTGGGTCAGTCCGTGGCTCACACCCGGCCAAGATGAGGGACTCCACACCCTCCCCCACCACATTCGTTTCCCAGACCCCATTTGGGTGGCACGGGTTATCTCTACAGTAGAAAAAGGAAAGGTGCGGAGCCTTCGTACCACCCACCTTCCCCCTAAACTCAGCTGGGAGTTTCATCCCAGGTAGGATGAGGGATTTCAGGGCTCCTCATGAGAACACCCAGGCATCAACCCATCGGAATCGCGGACGATTCCCACTCCGAGGTTGGGGCCCTTTCTCTCTCCCCTCGTGGACCCGCGGCCCCTGCAAGTGCTTTGGATGAGATCTGCAAACCCAGGCTCTGAAAGCGCCCGCGGGAGGCAAGTGCGTAACCACCCTGCGGGTGAGCCACTGCCCAGCGGGGCGCACCCTGCAGCTTCAGTCCCCCACCCCACTGCACGGCCTGGAGCCCGTGGGTGCCCTGGCCTGGCGGGGTCCCAAATCTCCAGGCCAGGAACCCGCAGCCAGCGACCCGCGGACACCCGGGGCGGGCAGGGCGGATACCGCTCGCTCGCTCGCAAAGACAACTGTCGCCAAGGCCGCGCGGCCCATCCGCCAAAGCAAGAGTTGGAAATTGCGGGCAAACCAAGCCTTTGATTTTTTTTAATGACACTTGGGGGAAGGGCTGAATGTTTCAAAATCATGTAAAATTCCTGTTCTTAGCAACATCCTTGTTATTAAGAATGACGACTAAACCGCCAGGATTATTCTGGACTCAAGTTATCAAGAGCCCACTAATTTCACATTAAAGCCCATTGACTGCAACGGCGTGATTGAAGGGTTTTTAACAATTAACATAATCAGAAAATGAGCTGAGATAATTTTTATTCAACTCATTACTTTTTAATCATGTATTTCTTTTAATTAATATCTTCTCCGTGAACATAACACAAAGCAGAGCCCCCAGTGCTGGCCCAAGCCATCCTTGGGGACTGAATTTGACACCGCTAAATGTTTCACCAGCCACACTCATTGCATCTCTATTGTGGTGTGGGCAAAAGAGAAAAGTCTTGTCGAAAAGTTACCGTGTTGTTTTGAAACACAATTTAAAGTGGGAGTGTGGGGTGGGGTGGGGGGGAGAGCCCTTGGGAGCCTGCAAGCCATAATGCGATTTGAATTCAACTTGACTTATATTTTTGGTTTGCAGCCAGAGGGACACCAATAGGAAGAAACAAGTATGAAAGATAAAAAAATAAATAAATAAATAAAAAAGGTTGGTGGGATGAACCCTCCTGGGTACACAGGGAAGCAGGCACAGACAGACCTTAGTTACAATGACTGATATAGTCCAGACAGCCAGGGATGGGGATGATGAGTTCAGGTCCAGCCACCACCACCTCCCTGCCTCCTGGAGTGCGGGCCACTCGCGCAGGGGCAGTACTTGGTCCCCATCCCCTATCCTGCCTGGTAGTGGGCTTCGTACCTTGGTCTTTCTTCAGTAACCTGGACCGCCTCCGGAGTCCTGGTTCGTATCCTTGGCACCCAGGACATCCATCCACCCAACCAGATTAACTTGATCCAATTCAGATGCTGGACATTTTGGATGGCACAGCGGGGCCAGCCCTCCATTATTCAGCTCTTCTCTGTGCTGGCGAAACTCTGACTTAAGAGCATCTCACCTGTTGCTCACCTATGGCCTGACCACAATATCCTTGACAGCCTCAGAAAGGGATGTTTGTGGACCAAGATCTTCGGATGTGGGATTCACATCAACCTCGGAAAAAAGAAACAAAGCCGACCCCTGGTGGAAGAAATTGAAAGTTTAGAAATTTTAGGTTTGGAGGACTTCATGGCCCAATGTTGGTATAAAGGAAGGAAGTCGAGGAATCAACCGGGTTATCAGAGAAAGGACATGGAAGAGACAGAGGACTTCTGAGGCCACAGGGCAGGGGAATTCACCTGAAAAGAGATGGGGAAAAATGAGACTCAGGAATGCTCTAGTTCAGCCTTGGGATCCAGCAAGTTCCTCTGGCCTTTGTGGTCTGGCCATTGTGGGTGTTCCAGTGGTGGTCTGGAAGCTCTGTGGTCACAGAGAATATATGGACTCCTTGATCTATCTATCTGTCTGTCTGTCTGTCTATCTATCTATCTATCTATCTATCTATCTATCTATCTATCTATCCATCCATTTATTTATTGAGGCAGTGTCTTGCTCTGGCCCAAGTTGACCTGGAATTTGCTCTATAACCCCGGCTGTCCTTAAACTCACAGCAATCCTCTTACCTTAGCCTCTCTCTCAAGTGCTAGAATTATAGGCATCAGGCACTATGCTCAGCTACAGATGGCGGCTTCTGTTGGATGCCTGCATCACTTTGTGTTTGCCCCAGAGGGCATCCTGGTTCTAGAATCTTCCTTGTCTGCTTACCTAGTGTGTGCAAAGCCCTGGGTTCTATCCCCAGTGCAGCATAAATTGGGTGCCATGGCACATGCCTATAATTCCAGCATTCAGGAGGCGGGTGTTAAGGGGATCAAAAAAGTTCAAGGCTGGCATTTGCCTGCAAAGCCTAATGACCACAGTTTGATCCCCCAGTACCCAAGTAAAGTCAGATGTACAAGGTGGCACATGGATCTGGAGTCCATTTGCAGCAGCTGGAGGTCCTGGTGCAACCATTCTCTCTGTCTCCCTTCTATCTTGCAATCTCTGCAAGCAAATAAATAAATGAAAGTATTTTAAAAAAGAAAAGTTCAAGGCCATCCTCAACTACATATGGAGTTTGAGGCAAGCCTGGGATACAGGAGACAGTGTCTCAAAACAACAAGAAGAATATTCTTTGTCCTTCTAGACAAACCTCTGCTTCACCATTTTGACCTCTTTGTCTTCAACTAAGGCACAATTCCATCTTACTAAGGGGATAGTGGCTTAGAGTGGAAACCCCTTCTTCAGGAAGGGAATTCCTTACTCATTTTTAGTAGGGACCAGCAGGGGCACAGGTTTGAGCCCAAAGTGATGGAGGCATTTCAGATACAGAATTAAGCTATTAGAAGATGGTTGTGAGCCCTTGCTGATGTCTAGGGCCAAACAGTTAAACAGTAAAGAACATCCAACGTGGCAACTCACGCCTCTATATACTCCCAGCATTGGGAGGCTGAGACAGGAGGATCACCGTGAGTCTGGGGCCAGCCTGGGCTATAGAATGAGTTCCAGGTCAGCCTGAGCTACAGCGAAACTCTACCTCAAAAAGAAAAAAAAATGAAAGAAGAAAAGGTGATATCAAAATAAGACCTTACTGATTAGCATGTCACTGCTTATCTGGAGTGAGCACTTGCATTTAATCAAGGAAGGGTGGCATTTGTGTCCTTGAACTTGATTTTTAACTTTGAGTTGTAGTGATCCTCCTGCCTCTGCTTCCAAGGGCTTGGATAACAGGTGAACCCTTGTGTCTGGCTCCTCCCTGAGCTTCTTAGAAAATGCCCCTTGAACTCTATTCTGCTGCACCTAACCACCTCCCATGCCGTCCTGGTGTAGGGTATTCTGCTACAGCTCTGTGCACACATCCTAGCTCCCCTGAACAGGGCAAGTCCCAAGCTTGATGAAAACTCACCTTTCCTCTAAGCTCAAGTTCACATGCCACTCTTCCACAAAGTCCTCCATGTTAGCTCCCCACCTTTCAGCTCTTTCCATAGAGCCAGCCTTCCTGTAAGTTTCCTTTTCTCCTGTCACTTCTTCTTCAGAGGGCTCGGTTGATTCATTCATCTTTTCCTAGTTTGTAACTACCTGAAGCTATCATTGTCCACAGCACTGAATTCCCAAATTTGCCCTTTGCAAGAAATACTTGTTGAATTGTTGACCATTCTCTGAGATAGATCTAGGTGCTGTGTGTGTGTGTGTGTGTGTGTGTGTGTGTGTGTGTGTGTGTGTAGTATATATGCAGATGTGCACACCCTGTGTGCACAAGTGTGGAGGCCAGACAGAACCTCGGTGTCTACCTCTAAAGTTTTTATGTTTTTTTTTCTTTCCTTGAGACAGAGTCTCACAGAACCTGTACCTGCTGTTTTTGGTAGGCAATTCTCAGGTCTCTGCTCCCCATAGGACTTGGGTTACAGGCATGTGTGGTCACACTCAGCTTTTTTTAAAATGTAGGTTCTGAGGAATCCAAGGGGGGGGGGAACAGGTCCTCAGGCTTGTGTGTTGAGTACTCTTTCCCTCTGAGCCACCTCTCAGTCCTGAGGCCTGGCCCAGCATCAGATGGTTCTGGAATCTGTCATTGCCAAGAGCAGCCCTACTTGAGGAGTGTGATGAAGACACAGTGGGCACACATGGGAAGGCGAGGGGGTAAGGCATGCAGAGAGACGTGGCTTGGGCTCTTGTGAGGGCTGCAAGCCAACCAAGGCATCACTGGAAAGCCAGTCATAATCCTTGGAGCTGGAGGTAGGCATCTCATCTCGAAGGTTTTCTTTTCAGTTGAACTCCTTTTCAGTCTTTCCCTTGCAAGAGCCGTATGACACACTCACCTTGTCTTGGTGTTTAACCACTGCCTGAATGTCCCAGCATCTCAGACTGCCCTCCAGATTACTACAGAGCTGAGACTGTCCTTGAATTCCTAATTCTCTGGCCTCCACTTCCCAAGTGCTAGGGTTATCGACATGGACCACCACACATAGCTCTTCTCTGGCTAATTTCAAAGGTAATTAATTCCCCCCCCCCCACGCCGGGCGTGGTGGCGCACGCCTTTAACCCCAGCACCCGGGAGGCAGAGGTAGGAGGATTGCCTTGAGTTCAAGGCCACCCTGAGACTACATAGTGAATTTTTTTCCCCAAAGAGTATGAAGCAAAGAGAAAAGTGGAGCTTTTTAATATTTATTTTATTTATTTATTTATTTATTTATTTATTTATTTATTTATTTATTTATTTATTTATAAAAACTGGCCTCAAATTCATACTAGATAGCCCTCCACTGGCCTGGAGCTCATAGACTTCTGCTTCAGCCTCCCATATACTGAGGCTCTATAGTAGGAAAGACTAAATGTTAAATACTAATCTGCTGATTTATTGCAAATGCAGACTGCTTGCGAACTAAACTGAGGCAGAATAGACCAATCATTAAAGTGTCACTGTCAAAGTACAACCAGTCTCTTCTCTTTTTTAAAAAAGATTATTTATTGTTAATAATTAGAGACACTGTATGAGCAAGTCATGTGGTGGTCCGCCCACTTCCCTGCTCCTTATCCTCAACCTGCTGGGGGCCCTCCTGAGTGGGATTGAGGACCACACCATGGGATAAAGGGTCATGAATTATATAAGAAGTAGCCAGTTTTTTCTTTATATGCTGTTGTTGAGGAAGGTAACGTCTCTGGACATTCTCTTCCTCTTTGGCTCTTACAGTCTTTCCGCCCTGTCTTCCACTAAGTTCCCTGAGTAATGGTTGGTGAGTTTTAAGTCTGTTTTACTTAGTCTCTTCTCCATGAACTGGAAAGTCCCAGAAAGGCTGGGGGGGTGTACTGCTTGGCCCCCAGCATGCTTAGAAGGAGGAAGGGCAAGTCACTTCACTACACAATATCCAGGTATTTAGTAGTTTGAAAAGGGTTTTTTTTTTTTTGTTTTTTTTTTTTTTTTTTTTGTTTTTCGAGGTAGGGTCTCGCTCTAGCCCAGGCTGACCTGGAATTCACTGTGTAGTCTCAGGGTGGCCTTGAACTCATGGCAATTCTCCTATCTCTGCCTCCCAAGTGCTGGGATTAAAGGCGTGCGCCACCATGCCCGGCTGAAAAGTTTTTTAAAATTGTTTCTTCCCAGTGCTCAGCACCCCCCCTTTCAACCCTTGCCTGGAAAAAGTACTCGCTTTGCTTACCTAACCCCCACTTTTGGTAAAGAGGATATTAGGAAGCTACAAATTGGGTTCAGAGCCACAGTCCTTTGAGAACTGTCTCGGCTGTGGACCCCAGGTTCGAGAATAAGCCTCCTCTCTTCTACTCACACTGGTGTTGGTGCCAACATTCCAGAGATGTTCCCGCCTCAATACATGCCTGGCACACTTTAGCTTCCTGACTCATAATCTGTCTTTTGGCTTGATTAGAGCACTTTAAAGTGAACCTTAGCTATTAATGTCTTTTTACCCCTAAACACTTCATTATACATATAAAAACAATATTTTCTTTTTTCAAAGTTTTTTGTGCATCTGGCTTTACAAAAGGGACTGGACCTTAACCACTGAGCAACCTCTCCAGCCCTCTTTTTTCAAAAATTTTATTTTTTAAATATCTTGATATCCATAATTAAATACATTGTATGAGCAAATCTTATGATGTCACCCCCATTTCCCTCCTCCCTGTCCCCAATCCACTGGGGGCCCTCCTCAGTGCACATGCTGGATCAGTCCATGGGGTAGGGGGTTATGAACTGCACAAGAGGTAGCCAGTTCCCCCCCTTTGTTTATTGTTACTGAGGGGGGCAATGTCTCTGGATATTCTCCCCCACCATGGCTCTTACAATCTTTCTGCCCCCTCTTCTGTTCCCTGAGTCACGGTGGATGAGTTTTAAGTCTGCTTTATTATTGATATTTTTATTTAATTGCAAGTAGAAAGAAATAGAGATGGAGACAGAGAGAGAGGGAGAGAGAGAGAGAGAGAGAGGGAGAGAGAGAAGAGAGAGAGAGCGCCAGGGCCTCCAGCCACTACAAATGAACTCTAGATTCATGCACCACTTTCTGCATCTGGCTTACGTGGGTACTGGGGAATTGAACCCTGGTCTTTAGGCTCTAGAGGCAAGCGCTTTAACTGCTGAGCCATCTCTCCAGCCCCCCAATATTTCTTATATAATTACAAAAGCAATATCATACCTAACCAAAAAAAAAAAAACCCTAGTATCACATAGTATCGAGTCGATGTTAAAATTTCTCTGATTGTCTAGAAAAAGCTTAAAAAGATAAAAAAGAAATAAAATCTGTGCTGAGTATGGGTCCATGGCTTTGACCCTGGCACTTGAGAGACAGAAGCAGGAATACTGAAATGGAATCCCAATGGCTTCATAAAAAGATTCTGTCTTAAGAAACAGCAACTTTTTTTTTTCAGAAACCAGGACAGTCACCCCAAGAAGTGCTCCATATCTGATGGCTGCCCTCTTCAGACTGTTGTTTTGCAGATACTGACGTGTCAGTGAAGCCAAACTTGAAATCCTGGATCCTTGTGGCAAGCACTCAGGAGGCAGAGGTAGGAGGATCACTGTGAGTTTGAGGCCAGCCTGAGACTACAGAGTGAGTTTCAGGTGAGCCTGGGTTAGAGCAAGATGCAAGACCCTACCTCGACCCCCCCCCCAACTAAAAAATATTGAGCTTTTTTCTCCTTTTCCATGCTTTTGAGGTTTCTGGAGAACCACAAACACTTGAATAGCTTCAGTCTTCCCCTCATCTTTTGGGCAAGAATACATGAAGAAATGAATTTCATATATCAGCTAATCAGGAAGCCATAGTGTATCACTCCCCTCTCAAAGAAGCTGGGCTTGGTCAGCAATGCCAGCAGGGTCCTTACTGGAGAGTTCCACTATCTAGTTACACAACACTGAGTCAGACATCTCACTGGGCATTAGCTGGCCATTTTTCTCAAAGCATATTTTTTAAATAAATTATTTATTTATGTTAATTTATTTATTTGTAAGCAGAGAGGGACAGAAAGAAAGACAGAGAGAATGGGCATGCCAGGGCCTCTAGTCACTGCAAAGGAACTCCAGATGCATGCCCCACTTTGTGCATCTGGCTTAATGCGGGTACTGGGGAATTGAACCTGCAGGGGTTGTTAGGCTTTGCAGGTAAGCACCTTAACCACTGAGCAATCTCTCCAACCCATCAAAGCATATTTTTATGTAAGCTATTTATTTGATTCCTGCTGGGGGTCCTCAGGAGATGTATCATTCCCTTCATCTCACAGAAGAGTGACAGAGAAGTCACTTTGGGAGCCCATGGTGACTTTAGGGCCCACCTAGAGCCATAATTAACACCTGCTGATTCCTGATCCCACACTCTTTTCTGTGGCAGAAAACTTCCTGGTGTCTTGTTCTATGGAATCCAATGGAGTATTTTAAAATTGAGCCCAGGCAATAGATCATAACCATGAATTTAGTGGAAAAATCAAGATTGATTTGGGTCACTTTGGTCTGGATTGACAGATGCAAGACATCTCACTTACTTGGCTATAAACATGTGAAACCATTTTCCTGGTGTAAGTTAACTTTTGGTCTGCAAAATGTTGGTCAGATACACCAAAGACATTACTCTTTTCCCTCAGGAAATGTTCTGGTTGCCAACATTGGGGGTGTTTATTTGGTTAAGTGCATCAAAAGTGCCCAATACAGGAATGTAAACAAATATTTTATTTTTCCCAGATAACAAAAAGACCAGAGATTAGTAGTTGTGTCTTCACTTTAGTAGTTTTATGGTTTTGAAGATTTAATTTCGCAGCACTGCCCCCACCATGCCAGGAGGGCTGCCACATCTCTAACCGTCATGTCTGCCTTTAAGAGTTGTGAATATACTGTTATAATTTTTATTTATTTATTTGAAAGTAGAGAGAGACAGAGAGAAGAGAGACAGACAGAGAATGGACACACCAGGGCCTCCAGCCACTGCAAATGAGCTCCAGATGCAGGTGCCACTTTGTGCATCTGGCTTTATGTGGGTACTGGCGAATCAAACCCAGGTCATCAGGTTTTGCAGGCAAGCACATTAACTGCTGAACCATCTCTCTTTGTTTTGTTTTGTTTTGTTTTTCGAGGTAGGGTCTCGCTCTAGCCCAGGCTGACCTGGAACTCACTATGTAGTCAGGGTGGCCTCGAACTCATGGCGATCCTCTACCTCTGCCTCCCAAGTGCTGGGATTAAAGATGTGCACCATCACATCCAGCTACTGTGATAATTTTAATTATTTTTTAAATTTAAATTTATTTATTTTCAAGGAGAGAGAGAAGAGAGAGAATGGGCACACCAGGGCCTCTAGCCACTGCAAGCAAACTGCAGATGCGTGCTCCACTTGTGCATCTAGCTTTTTGTGGGTGCTGAGGAGTTGAACCAGGGTCATTAGGCTTTGCAGGCAAATGCTTTAACCACTGTGCCATCTCTCCAGCCCACTTTTAATTCTTGAAAACATTGGAACAAGTATGATGAGGTACAGTCTATGTGAGATGCTCTGTCACTCTGCCTTGGCGTTTAATGTCTTAGTGGAAAGTTCAGGACCATCCTCAGTAGTGAGCACATGGCCTGGAGACCCAGGCAGCAGGTCTACTGGCCAAGCCACAAGGAGGGTGAAGATTGCTGACAGAGAGCACCGATGCTGGCCCACAGCCCAGGAACAGAAAGAAAACGGCCTTCTGTCTTCCTTTCACTTTTTATTTTGAAAGACAAACATCCAGAAAGAATAGGGAGAGGGGATGGGAATATGGCTGAGTGGCAAAGTGTGTGTTAGCATGCACAAGGTCATGAGTTCAATTCCCAGCACAGAAGAGATCGAGAGCGAGCGAGCGAGCAAGAGAGAGAGAGAGAGAGAGAGAGAGAGAGAGAGAGAGAGAATAATATGGCAAACACTCTTAGGTACTGGGAATTGAACCCAGGGCATCAGGCTTTGGAAGCAATCACCTTTAACTGTAAGCCATCTCTTGCCCTTATTTTATTTTATTTTTTTATTTACTAACTTACTGATTTATTTTTTTGTTTTCAAGGTAGGATCTCACTGTATCCCAGGTAGGATCTCACTTGTAGCTCCTACTTCTGCCTCCCATGTGCTGGGATTAAAGGTGTATGCCACCATACCTAGCTATTTTATATTTTTTTTTACTGAAGTATCTGGAAGAAAATACATGCAATATATAATCTGGGAAAAACACAGCAATTGTAATCTCGATGTCTTCTTCACCACACACCAAATTTCATAAGTTTTCTCTAATATTGTCTAATATCTACCTTGCAAAATAAATTTCACACATTATTTTATAGCCAATTGAAATTATGAGCGCCAAGTGGAAAAGCACTTTCCTTAGCCCCCATAATTATCTTCGTTGTTCATAAAGGAGGTTTGGTGTTATGGGGAGCACTGTAGGGCCGAGAACATCTGCTTCTATTTTGGGTCTGCATCAAAGCCACAGATAAGCTGCTTAATTTCTACTTGCCTCGAGAGTTTCTTGAGTTACAAAAAGGAAGACTAGACGATTCTCAACCGGGGTCTATTTGAAGAGCCTAAAGATTATTGATCCTGAATTTTAGATTGTCAGAAATTGTCCTATCATAGTCACACACATTATTTCAATGTAAGGCAGGGTTCTTTCTCTACAAAAGTATACTTGCTTCACTCATCTCCTTACTCTGTTATATATATATATATGCATTATATGCATATATATGAAAAACAAAGTATATATATATATATATATATATATATATATATATATAATTGTCCATAATGAGTTACATTATTTAGTGGGCAAACAATGAGTTGTTACCCCCAATTCCCCAATGCCCCCCCTCCCCATCCCCAATCAGCTGGATGGCCTCCTCTGTGGGCCATCTGGATCAGTCCTTGGGGCAGGGATAATAAAATATTTTTTAAAAAATGAGCCAGACAGGAGAACCTGGCTGAATACTAGGCTATCCATGGTCCCCTGTCACAAGGACTGATCCAGACGACCCATGGAGGAGGTTATCCAGTGGAGGGGGGAGGGGAGGGCAGTGGGGAATTGGGGATAACAACTCATTGTTTGCCCACTAAATGTTGTAACTCATTATGGACAATAAATTTAAAAAAATAAAAAATAAAAATAAAAATAAAATAAAAAATGAGCCAGAGCTCATGAGGTAGAGTATTGCTTTAGCTCAGGCTGACCTGGAATTCACTCTATAGTCTCAGGCTGACCTCGAACTCACAGCGATCCTCCTACCTCTGCCTCCTGAGTGCTGGGAATAAAGGCATGTGCCACCACACCTGGCGTGGCCATTGCAAACACATGAGCCACTTTTTGTGTCTGGCTTTACATGAGTGGCTGGAGGATTGAACCAGGATCAGCAGGTTTGCAAGCAAGTGCCTTTACCCATTGAGCATCTTTCCAGCCCCCTATGGAGCTTTCTTTCAAAAAAGGTTTCCTCATCCAACCAGAAGTGTTGGTTCGCCTTGTATATTCCCTCCCCAGTCCTATACCAGCCATTTCTCTCAGGTGCCCTGGTTCCTAGTCTCTTCATGAAAACTGATATTGAAAACCAATATGTGTGCATTGGGTGTGCTTACTGCTCCTGTTTCCCAGCTCACTACGTATGTATGTATGTATGTATGTACGTATGTATGTATACATGTATATATGTATTGCATTTGTCTATATCAAAGTTCATTCTTTCTCTTGGAAGTTCTGAACTTTTGACAAATGTATATTGGTGTTAACCATTACAGTATCATATATAATTTAGTTTCATCCCTCCCCAAAGGCCCCTGTACTTTACCTAGTCAAATTTCTTTTCTTCCCCTCTAACTAATGATATTTTTTACTGTCTATATAGTTTTATGCTTTCCAGAAAGTTATATAGTTTGATTCATAC
>PVHP010016207.1:0-35852 GCA_004024765.1 Zapus hudsonius | reverse complement strand
CAAGACTCCAAGATGGGTATTAGTTTCCCCACTTTCTTACTAAACGGAAGCTCTGGGGCCTTTGGTAAGAAGTAAAAGGTGGCCCCACCAGGACCTGGGAGCTGTGATGTGAGCCTGGGGTGATGGACTTTTCACCACACCAGCTTCCAGATTCCCACCAAGCCAGTGTGGACTTCCTTGAGCAAGAAACCCCAGGCCCTTACTCCACTGGGGTGTGTCACAGCATAGGACAGATAAACAGAGGCCTCCAAGCCTTGTCCCTCAGTGTTCCCCAGCTTCTTGCATTCTCCCTGCTATGACTTTATAAGTTATGTTGTAGACCAGGCCAATACCCACAGCTAGTGCCAGCCTAACCTTGATCTCTCTGCATTTCTGTATCTGGCTTTGAGTCTCAGTACCTCCTTGTCCCTTTGACACTGGAGCTTTGCCTGCTGTTCCCAACACTGCATGTACTACATTGACCCATGGTCCATGCTAGGTTCTGGGCCAGCTCCCAGTGCTTTGTGTGAAGATGAAATCAGAAAAGGCTCTTCTAGGGGAGCAGCCTGGAGTGCATCTCCATGGTACCTCAGGAGCTCCTTCTAAGCGTCATCCTGTGTCCATGACTTTCTGCCCAGCAAGTGAGGCACAAATGATGCCAAGAATGCACATTGTAATACTTTTATAATAGCAAAAAAAAAAAAACCCTGAAAATGACCTAAATGTGCTTTCACTGAAGAATGAATAGACAAATGTTTGCTTAGCCAGACCTGGTGGTGTAGGCACTCAGGGGGCCAAAGCAAAAGGATTGTTAAGTTCAAGACCAGCCTGGGCTATTTAGTATGACCCTCTAGGAGAATAAATAGGAAGAAGAGGACTGGAGATGTGGCTGAGAACATACACCTAGCAAATGCAGGGCTGTAGATTCAATTCCCAGGAAAACACACACAAACACGAAATAAAATACAGTAGTGAGGACAGGAAAGCAACTAAGCTTACCAAAGAATTATTCAGAAATCAAAAAACAAACAAAAAAAAACCCAGGGGATGGAGAGATGGTTCAGTGGTTAAATCACTTGCTTGCAAAGCCTAATGTCCTGGGTTTGATTCCCCAGTACCCACATAAAGCCAGATACACAGAGTGATACATTCATCTGGAGTCTGTGTGCAGTGGCTAGAGGCCCTAGTGTACCCATTCTCCCTCTCTCCTCCATCTGCTTACAAATGAAATATTAAAAAAAAAATAAAACCCCACAAGTCACCAAGGAATATACAATGACTCAAAAATATGAATAGCATACATAAATGTATTAAGCAAGAAATTGCTTGATACAAAATTCTAGATGCTGGTTACATCTAAACAGGAAAGCAGCCTTAGCGGGGCTTCTCAGATCCAGTAATACTTGGTTTCTTGACAAGTAAACAGGTGTTTATTTGAAGATGATTATTGAAATGTACTGTGTATGAAACACATGTCACAGGCACACACCCAAAGGTAAAATGAGATCACCACAGTCAGACACAACAGTAAGAAGATGTTTGAATCAGTAATCCGGAGGGACCTGTAAGATCCAGAATGCAGGGTACAAATCAAAGAGCTGAACAGGCTGAGGGGGTGATGAATATGGATGACAGAGAAGGCAAGAACCTCACAATTAGAGGTTTTCCCCAATGAGGGAACCAGGCACATTGGAAATAAAGCAGTAATCACACGCATGATTAAGGAAAGCTTCCAGAATTGCAGACCCCACGCTCCCCCACCGGTGAGCCCCCACAGAGCTCGGGGTCAGTGGTTTCACTTTGGCTGTGGAACACATTTCGGAGACTGTGTTTAAACAGGCATATTTGTTGTTCTGGGAATTGAATCAAAATCATGAAGCTCCTCTGAGAAGACCTACCTCGCTATAATTGGCCTGTGCAATTTTCTCCTTGCAGCTTCTATTCGTTCCTGTGTGCAGCCCACTCCATCTGGGCCAGAGCATGGCTTCCTTCCTGCCAAACACACCTGAGCACACACTCAGATGTGCGGGGGACTGGGGAGGAGAGGTCAGTGTGGGGACTCTAAAGGATTTCACGCTGCTTATGAGTTAGGAGTGGGGGAGAGGAAGCATGTGCAAAATGTTGAAAATGTGTGTGAATAAGAAAGATGCTGAAAAAAAGACCCTGAGAGCCCCTTACTCCTGAATTTGCTGAGTTTTCAAGACTCCCCAGGACAAAGGGGGGGGTGACATTCTGGACCAGAGGGAAAGATGAGGGTCCCTGGTGTCAGGAGTTTTGGGACCTGCCCATATCCTAGATGGTGTGGGAGAGCAGGGGCTGGAGAGATGAGCCCGAGGAAGGACTGCGCTGGGGTTGAGGACCAGCAAGCCTGCCCCAAAGCCTGGTCCTGATACAGGGGAGCAGAGTACCCTCCCCCACGCCATCAGGAGCCTTGGTTGCCACTGCCTTGTGACCCTAGCCAGCGCCCCTCAGTGATCAATGGCTCTGGAGCCTCTCGGGAGCCACCCCTGGTGAGGGGCTCACAGATGCATTTTGTCTGGTTCTGAGTGGCAGGGTTTGAATTATCTGGTTTTTCATGCTGTGGTGTTCTCTCCACTGTGATGGCAGTCGCCTGTCTCCCAGCCTGACTTGGTTGATCAAAACCCACTTGACATGAGGAGGAGACCCCCAAGAAGCCAGTGCACCTCCCTTGGGGCTCAGAGGGAAGAGTATAGACTGTTTTCAGCCCTGTCCCGGTGAGCAGGCACAGAGTCCTGGGGAGCCCCAGGGAAGCCAGCCACCCACCAGCAAGACCCAGGAGGCGGGAGACTCTACAGGGCAGATAGCTTCTGCCCGGGTGGAGGGTGGAGAGAGGCTTTTTCCTGGCGCATGTGCACATGTCCACACACACAGATGGTGCTGCTCAGGAGTGTGGCTCAGTGGTAGAGCACTTGCCTGGCATGCCTGACACCTCGGCTTCCATCCTGAGCACTCACACCAACAAAAAAAGTGGGGAAGTGTTATTCTTTAAAATGCAAATGTGTTAATACTCCTGGGAGGGGTCGACACCTCAATTAGGAGTTGGCACTTTAGGAGGGTGAGAACTGGTGAGCTGTCTAGAAGGAGGAGGAGGCTGTGAGGAGGCAAAGCTGCTGACAGATCTGCCCAGTGGCCCTGGCACTCCTCATGGCTCTGCCATGGGTGCAGACAGCCAGCTTGTGCTGACACCAAGGATCCTGTCCAGCGAGAGGAGCTTCGCCTGGGGGGAAGGTGGTCTAGGCAGCCCATCTGCAAGAATACTTGACATTATCTCCCTAGCTCCCTCAGCTTTACCACAGTTGCTACACATAGCACCATCTCCTAGAGGCAGGGGCCAGGAGGTAGAGAGCAAGACTAATTGTTAGTTGGGCTGGAGAGATGCCCCCCACGCATCCGTATTCTCTATCTCTCTCCTATCTCTCTATTCTTGCAAAAGAAATACATACATACATACTTTTTTTTTTTTTTGGTTTTTCGAGGTAGGGTCTCACTCTAGCCCAGGCTGACCTGGAATTCACTCTGTAGTTTCAGGGTGGCCTTGAACTCATGGCGATCCTCCTACCTCTGCCTCCCGAGTGCTGGGATTAAAGGTGTGCGCCACCACGCCCGGCCATACATACATTTTTTAAAGATTATTTCTACCAAAAACAAAAAAGGCAACAGAGAGAAAAGCTTCAGCAGTCAGTGAGGAAAAGAGAGAAACGAAGCAAAAAATTGAGCTTGTCACAATGACAAACCTTCCTAGTTTTAATTTTGCTGGTTGTGTTGGTAGACACAGAGAGATGGGTATGTGGTTATATATTAACTTTTTGATTTCCAAACCAATCTTTGTCTAATCATATTGCAGTAGAAAAAAAATGTCTGTTAATTCCAACTCCGTGACAAATGAGAAACTCGACGACTTTATTTCTAATCACTTGGTTTTCATTGGGACAATATGGAATTTTGGATCCAATTATTGTTGTCTCCTACTTCCTTTATAACTACTTTTTAAATTTCTTTCACATTATTTATTTATTTGAGAGAGAGAGAGAGAGAGAGAGAGAGAGAGAGAGAGAGAGAGAGAGAGAATGGATGTTCCAGGACCTTGCTGCAAACAAACTCCAGACACATCCGCTACCTTATGCATCTGGCTTTATATAGGAAATCAAACCCAGGCCAACAGACTTGGCAAACAAGCACCTGTAACTGCTGAACCATCCCCAGCCTCGTGTTACACTTTTTAAAAAAATATTTTATTTATTCATTTTCAAGCAGAGAGAGAGAGAGAGAGAGAGAGAGAGAGAGAGAGAGAGAGAACCAGGGCCATCACCTTGTGGGTCTGGCTTATGTGGGGTCCTGGGGAATTGAACCAGGGGCCTTAGGCACTGGAGGCGAGTGCCTTAACCGCTGAGCCATCTCTCCAGCCTCGTGTTATACCATTTACATCAGTTATTTGACCTGAGTTCTACCTGTATTTTGTGAACCATCATGCATTTTCTGAGCACGAGTCCACCATCCTGGAGCATTTTATTTGGATTTCTTTGATGGTCATCTGAGCGGTTTTTTATACTTCAAGCAGTTTTGAAGGAAGAATGCATGAACGGCTGAGATTTCTTATACGTAGTGCCTGCTAAGGGTCTGAATTCCTGCCCTTGTGGATTACAGGGGATGAATGGCTGCATCTTGGCCCTAGTGATAGGTAGCTTTCACCTGTCGAGTAGTTAGCTAGAGACTAGACCACAGTAACACAGGTGCCACCTTGCCCACTCCGGTAAGATTAGAACTCAAGTCTGATTCAGTCTCACCCAAGATGGCCACAAACAACTCTCGTTGGCTTCCTTCTTTCTCAACTTTTCCTGGGCTTGGCACCTGTGGACTGATTGTTCCTGAGTCAGCCTCTTGAGCCCACCAACCAATCAGGTCCCTTCCTTACACACCTGAGCCACGTGTGGGCCCCTCACCTCTTAGCTTCTTCTTTCTTTCCCTAGGTGAGAGATTTTCCCACTCTCCCGGGAGGGGCAGAGTTTCTTTTGTCTTGGGCATTTTTCTCTTTTGCTTTTTCTCTTAAAGCAAACTCTCCCTTCAATAAATCCCTTACCTTACCCTTCCCTGGAGTCTGCATTTTCAATTCTTTGTTAATGTGGGTAAATCAGAAGGAGACCTGAGGGTTGCTGGCGTGGGAATTCTATCCCACAGAGCTCTCCTGAATCACTAGGAAGGGCGGTGGCCAACCCCTTCTCACACTGGTCTGTCCTTAACTTCAAGCCACGTGACCCACTTTACACTCTCACTCAGAAAATCTGAACAAACATTCACAGTCCAAACCCATTCCATGATGTTACACCATGTCACCATCCAGTTTGAACAGTCTGAAGGCCTGTGAGGCAACAGGTAAACCAGCTGTTAGCCAGAATTTGGGGGTTGGATAGCCTCAATCAGATTTGAACAATAGAGAACATTCCCGACAGAAACAATACTGAGAACCAATGTGTGCAATGCCCATCTCATTTTGATTGCCGTGTTCAGAACCAGCCAGGGCCCAGCGCTCTGTCAAGTTCTATAGAAATCCACAGCAAAAATATGCTTTGATCCCCTTGTGAGAGAAAAGGTTTGTGCTGTTCTGGAGGTTTCAGTCTGTGGTCAGACAGGCGAGAACCTTTGTTCCCCTGGGTGGGATGCAGAGCCTAGCAAATCAACACTTCATGGCTTCAGAAGAAGAAACAGAAAGGCCCGGGGTCCAATTATCCTTCTCAAGGACATGTCCCCAGTGACGTGAAGATCTTCCAGTAAGCCTCACCATGATAAAGTTCCCCCACCTCTCGATTGCACCTTGTGCTCCTGGGGACCAAGCCTTAAGATGTGGGCTTTTTTATTAATTTTAAAAATATTTTTTATTGTTCATAATGAGTTACATTATTTAGTGGGCAAACAATGAGTTGTTATCCCCAATTCCCCACTGTCCCCCCACCCCCAATCTGTTGGATAACCTCCTCCATGGGTCGTCTGGATCAGCCCTTGTGACAGGGGACCATGGATAGCCTAGTATTCAGCCAGGTTCTCCTGGCCATGCCTCTGGATAATCTCCCCCACCACAGCTCTCACAAAGACGTGGGCTTTTGAGGAACCTTCCGGATCCACTATAGTGAACCCAGCTTGTTACTCTTGGCTGTCATATTCAGCTTTTCACCACATAACCTGGTCACAGGATACTGTCCAGCAACCCCAGAGAACCACTACCAGATCCAGCTTTGCTCCCCTTCCTGGTTCCCACTGCCAAAATCCTGGGGAGGGGGGAAGGGGACAGTGACATTCTAAGGGAAGCTCAGCTTTCCTCAGAGACCACATGCCAGGGTTCCATACATGTGCTAAGGTTTTCAAACTCTCCATAGCTTCATAAAGTCTTCCCCTGCCTTTCTCCACTTCAAAAGTAATTACTGCCTTCCCTCCTTCTCTGTGCTCCCAGCTTCTCTCCCCAAAGCCACATCCGGATTCAATCTAGCAGCCAGACACTGTTCCAATTCCCTACGAGGCGATCTGTTCTGCGGCCCAAGGAGCAGATAACATCAACATTCAATTGCCAATCTGTTATATTTTCATTTTAATCAAAGGAATGTATGTGATTTTGGGGGGGGAAAACTTCAAATAGCTTGTCGAGGCATCAGCCAGTGGAGGCTGGTCCCTGGTGCTCACATGTGGGGTCCTGTCAGGGCTTTCCAGGGATTCGTGAACTCACTGTCCTCTGCTGACTCACGCTGTGAAAGGTGAGGAGCCAGCTAACTGGCTTCACCACTCTGCTTCCTCTCTCCCCTCCTAACTTTTGATCATTTTAGTATTTTTAGCACTTTGATTACATTTGTAACTTCATGTAACATTATCCCTTCCTTCTTCTGGGGGCTATAGCAGAGTCCCCCTGGGAAACTGTGGCTATGGCGGCCCTGTTCTTTCTCCTCTGCGATCACTTTCCTGCTTGCCTACAGTCTACCCTGACGAGTAGGTTGCTGGAATTACACATTGGGTTTGATTGTCATTAATTCTCCTATGTTTGGTGATTTGTATCTGGGTGATGCCACTGGAAGAAGGGTTTTCAGATCCTTAAAAAAGAGACCACCATGCCACGTGGGCAGGGTCACAGGGGCAATGAAGGAAAGGCGCTCACGGGGTATTTGTCTGGCATTTGGACCCAGGTTATTTCAGACAGAGGACAGAGTGGCATAGTGGGAGAGTTATGTCTCTCCTCTTCTTCTCCTGGAAGTTTCTGGCTGTCTTTGGTGGCTCTGGTGACTGCAGAGCTTTGGATTAGCAGCAGACAAACATGTAGTTCATAGTGTATGAAGGGTACGTGCCTTGGTGAGGGAGTACAAGGTTCTGTCTGTGGAAATTTGTGGATAAAAGTGATATCCGGAGCTGGTGAGATTGCTCAGTGGTTAAGGCACTTGCCTGCAAAGCCTAAGGATCCAGGTTCAATTCCCCAGTACCCATGTACAGCCAGATGCACAAAGTGGCACATGTATCTGGAGTTCCTTTGCAGTGGCCAGACACCCTGGCAAGCCCATTCTCTTTCTATCTGCCCTAAATAAATAATTTTTAAAGTGATTTCCCACAGTCGGATAGGAGCTTGTCTGGGGAGGGGAGAGGGAATAACATTTACAGAGGCTTGGAGGCAAGAGAGAGCTTGGTGTGGTCAAGGGAGCTGGAACAGCTGTGTATGAGTTAGAGGGTGAGAGGCTGGCAGGAGGCAGGGCTGTGGCATCTTTTGGGTGCTGCTGTGGAGGTCAGTTTTTCTATTACCTCCCGAGGCACCTGCACTTGCTTCTTCCCTCACTTGCACGTCATGTGTGTGGGGTGTGTGTGGGTGTGTGTGGGTGTATACTCAAGTGTTCTACCACAGTGGTCGGCCTTGCAGAGACCCTCTCAGGGCAAGTTCAGCCTGTTCAGCCTGGGGCTTATACAGCAGGCAGAAGCTGGTCTCCCATATTCTGGGTCCTGGAAATGGCTCCTCCGCTAGGCCTCCTCTCAGTTCATTCAATGGGCCAGCATCATAGCAGATGCCTCACTGGGCCCAGGAATGACTCAGGCATCACCCTGCCCTTGAAGAGCTCACAGAGGCCTAGTCGGGAGGATGGAGAAGTCTGAATTTCCAGCTCCCATGTGGCCTGCTGTCTCAGTGAGAAGCGGGCCTCAGGAGCACAGCAGAAGACCCTGATTCTGCACAAATTGGCATGCAAGGCTCCCCAGGGGAGTGGTACTGTCCACTGGAGACCCAGTAAAGGTCACTGCAGCTGGTAGGAATAGTATTGCAAAGGCTAAACTAACCCACCTGTCCTGACCTGTGGGTGAGGGGCAGAGAGTGGGCATCAGAGCCATGTCAGGTGCATGGGAGATGGGAAGGAGCTAAGCAATGGTATACCTCTCCCATCTGCCAATTGGCCACTCCCCTGGCCACTGCTGCCTTCCACCAGGGCCTCGGCAATTACCACCTGCTCCAGACACAGCCATTTAAGCAACCCTGGTGATTAGTGATTGTTATCGTGGTAATTAAAATTCCCTGGGAACAGCTTGGCTAATATCCATCAGTATCTGCAGTCAGGTTGGCTGTGAGCTGAAATGTCAATGGAAACCTCGAAGCCAAGCACAAAGCGGTGGTACTAGGGAGTGTTAAATGCTGCCAGGCGCCCCCTGCAAGTGCCATGGTGGCTGTGTGGGTCTTTTCTTATTAAATGGCATTTCAAGGCTGGCTGCTTTGCTGGTCTTATCACAGCAAAGCACACGTGGGGAGCAGAGAGGGGCTGTGCGGTGAAGCTCAACTTCTCTAGAAGGAAGGTTTTCCTGTCTGCAAGCCTGCCTGGGGGGAGAGGCTTGTCCTGCCCTTGTTCTTGGAGAGAGGACCAGGTGTTGATGCCAGGCAGGAAGTGAGGAGCCCGGACACACTGGGCAGGAGTCACAGGACTGGAAGCTTTGTGTGTGTTACCGAGCCGCCAGGGAAGCACGACAGGAGGTCGGGATGTGCATGGAGCGGCATGGAAGGGGCTGCTGCTTAGAGCCCGCTGCCATCCTCACTCAGACCTGCTCACCCACACGGAGGATGGTTTCCAAACACTGGCAGCATGGTTCCTGCAACTCTGCACAGTTGCACCTCTTGTGCTGGGTGACACACCTGTGTAGAGACTCAGGAATTGCCTCTCTTACACTGGTCCAGGATCCCAACCATGCTGGGTGACAGAATGGGCCATCAGACCATCCACTATGGACAGTAGTGACAAGAAGAGAGTATCAGATAAGAGGCTCACAGAAGTGACTGTTCCCCTGCTGGCCCACTGCTGATGATGTTTGTATAGGGGCTTAGGGGGTGAATCTGCCCCCACCTAAAGGAGACTCCCAACAGTCTTGTGCACTTCAGCCTTGCTCTTTGGATCCTGTGCTCTTTAATCTGTCTGCCCAAAGCACTTTGCTGATCAGAGTATTTGGCAGGGAGGTGGGGTGGGTGATTATGGCAGAAGGGGAGGTCGAGGGGTCGGTCCTGTAGCTGTGTCATGCCAGGGAAGACAGGGCAGCTGAGAAGAAGGGGCAGGAGGGGCTGGCACATGCACCATCAGGGTTTGTGCTGGGGCATATCTGTGAGACGCTTCCTCTACCTCCCTCTTTTCACTGGAAATAGCCATTTGCTAGCCAGGCATGGTGGCTCATGCCTTTTAGGAGCAGGAGGAGGGGGCTGAGATAGGAGACTCCCCAGAACCTAGAGGAACAGCTGGGCTGGCAGTTACTCAGATAAGGAAGAAGACCTCCACATCAGCACCATGGCACCCATGGGACACACTCACACACGTCCACACATGCACACCAAAAAAGGAAAAAGAAAAGAAAGAGATGAATTGAAAAATGATCAAGGTATTTGATTTGTATTATGTGTATTTTGACTGTAAGAAAAAGTGTTTCACGTAAGTGGGGATAAACCTAGGTTGAATCATATAGCTAATTCCCTTCTTAAGCTTTATTGTATATATATTTTTTTTAATGAAGGTGTTCTTTTTTTAAATTTATTTATTCATTTTCAAGCAGAGATACAGAGAGAGAGACAGACAGAGAGTGCACAAGGGCCACCATCTTGTGGGTCCGGCTCATGTGGGTACTGGGGAATTGAACCCAGGGCCTTAAGCACTGGAGGCAAGTGCCTTAACCGCTGAGCCATCTCTCCAGCCCCTATTGTATATTTTTTAAAGCAATTGATATTAGGTCAGATTTGTGTTATGGTCCTCTGATTACTATAGCTTCATTCATTCAATTTGGTGTGAAATTATTTATGCTAAACACATTTATTAGAAATTTGTTGATAGAACAATAAAATTATTTTGCTATCATCTTCTCCCCCCCAATAAAAAATGTACATGGATATGGTGATACATGCCTGTGTTACCAACACTGGCTGAGACCAGAGGATCAAGTTTGAGGCTGGAATGGGCTATATACCAAGGCCACCACAAAAATAAATGAGTAGATAGATAAATAGATAGTGAAAGAAGGAAGGAAGAGAAAGAAGAAGAAAGGAAGGAAGAGAAAGAAAGAAGAAAGAAAGAAAGAAAGAAAGAAAGAAAGAAAGAAAGAAAGAAAGAAAGAAAGAAAGAAAGAAGAAAGAAAGAAGCTGGCATGGTGGTTAGTGCATGCCTATAACCCCAGCACTCAGGGTGCTGAGGCAGAAGGATCAGAAGTTCAAGGTCAGCCGGGCATGGTTCTTGAAGAACTATAATGTGCTCAGAAGTAGGGAGATTTTATATTCTTTCATTTTGTGGGTATTAGGCCAGACACTTGCATTATTGTTGTTTCTTATTGCTGGGACAAAATGTCCAACCAGGAGTAGCTTAAGGAAGGAAAGGGCTTATTTTAGTGTAAGTCCAGTGTGGTCGGGAAAGCATGGCGGGACCAGGAAGGACTCACACCGTCGTGTCAACAGGGCAGAAGTAGAGCAGAGTGATGCATGGTGCCTTTCAGCCCCATTCTCCTTTTTATTCAGTGTAGGATCTCCCAGGTATGGCCTCACAGTATGGTGGGCCTCCTGTATCAACTAAACTAATCTAGAAAATCCCTCACAGAAATGACCAGAGATTTGTTTCCAACAAATGTTTGATTCACCATTAACTGTCTGAGTCTATTTTCTATTGTGATATCAAGCAGGGCTGGAGAGACGGCTTAGTGGGTATAATGCTTGCCACCCAAGTGTGAGGACCCAACTTTGGATTTTGAATTTCCACATTAAATTTCAGGTGTAGTGGCACATGCCTGTAATCCTAGGGCTGGGGAGGCAGAGCCAGGGAGTGTGAACTCTGTGTTCAGCAAGAACCTCTATCCCAAAGAATAAGGTAGAGATTGAGAGAGACACTAATGTCAACCTCTGGCCTGCACACACACACACACACACACACACACACACACACACACACACACACACACACACACACACCCCTGAGGCTGAGTAATTGATACAAAATAAAATAGAGGTTTCCTTGACTCCTCTCTGGAGACAGTATTTCAAGAGCCCACACCTGCATCTTGGGGCCCCCTTACCACATCATGGCATGTCGGTGGGCACATGTGGGAAGCCAGAGCAAACACTCTCTCTCTTCCTCTTCTTCCCCACTGAGCTACATCCCCAGTCCTCTTTTGAACTTTAGTCAAACTCATTCTGTACCCTAGGCGGCCTCCAACTCCTGGAGCTTATCCTGCCACTGCCTCCCAATTGCTGGTCACCACACCAGGCTCTTGCCTTTTTATTTAGTTATTTTAAAAATATTTTTTTTATTTAAGGCCGGGCGTGGTGGCGCACACCTTTAATCCCAGCACTCGGGAGGCAGAGGTAGGAGTGAGTTCGAAGCCACCCTGAGACTACACAGTGAATTCCAGGTCAGCCTGGGCTAGAGCGAGACCCTACCTCAGAAACCAAAAAAAAATTTTTTTTTAAATTTATTTAAGAGAGAGAGACAGAAAGAGGCAAACCAAATGAGAGTATGTGTGTGCCAGGGCCTCCTGCCACTGTAAATGAATTCCAAACACATGTACCACTTTGTGCATCTGGCTTTACGTGGGTACTGAGGAATTGAACCTGTGCTATCAGGCTTTGCAAGCAAGCACCTTTAACACAGCCATCTTTCCAGCCCGACTTTGATTTTGGGGTCAGGATCTCACTAAATTGCCTAGTCTGACTTTGAATTCCCTCTGTACAGTCCAGACAGGCCTGAATTTGCAGTCTCCTGCCTCAGCCTCCCAAGTGGCTGAGGTTACAGGCCTAGGCCATCAGGCCCAGCTTCTTCCTGTCTTTATAAAGCCGCACTAAAGCCATCATGGTAACCCTCAGGACCTCATCGAACCAGATTTCTTCACAAGAGCCGCACCTCCAAATACCATCACCATAACAATTTAAGGGTTTTGCTTCCACCTGAGTCTTGGAAGGAAACACGTTCAAACCAGAACAATTACCAGTTCACAGAACTCAAGATGGGCTATAGGGAACGCCCCACAGTGGGCTCCCTGGAGCACCCCTCCCACATGAAACCACACAAGCTGGGGTTGTGGCTCAGTGATGGAGCGCTTGCCTAGTTGTTCAAGGCCCTGGAATAGATCCCCAGCATTAAGAATCAAGAATAATTAGAAGAAGCTGAAAGAAGCTGGGTTCTTCTGCACAGGGTTGCTGGAAGGCATGGGTGATGATTCCCACCAGGGACACAGCCTGGAGCCTAAAGAAGTGAACTCTGTCTACATGGAGCACAAGCTGCAGTCAGTGCTCCCGGCAAGTGAGCTTATTACTAGAGCTGAGTTCCAGGCAGGACCTGGAATTCCAGTCAGGCAGATTCTAAGTAGGCAGCTCTGCTATGTTCTCAACTTGGTTGAGAACCCTGAGCATATTAGCATATCAAAGGCTCAGAGAAGTCCTGCAGTAACAGCTTGGTTTCCCCAGTGTACTTGGCAAGGCTCACTGCCGCCCCAACCTTCCCTTCCTGCCTCCCTCCTGTCAAGGATGTTTTGGGGAATGGAAAACCTACCACTGTCTTCAGAGAGAGTCTGGCCCAACCAGGCTTTCTGATTTAAACTCTTCCTTTCTAGTAGAGGATTTGGTCCACAGGTAAAAACGCTGCTCACGTTGGTCACATGGGAGGAGGCTGGTCACAGTAGTGAGGTGGCTGCTCCTGGGGTGAGACAGTCCCAGATCTGCCTACGGGTGGGCTGAAGGATCACCTGCTCATGGGAGAGGTGGCTGCAGGGGGGTCGATATGTCCAAATCACACAGCAGACTCCGGAGTCAAACTTGCCATGTCTGCTCAGAGCCCCCGTGTTTCTCTGCCAAGGTGACACCAGCCCTCCTGACTCCACACCCTGTTCAAATCTCTTTCCTGGGAAAAGAGGTTATGAAGCACTTGGTGGTTTCTAAAGTAGGCATTAGGAGCTTCAGGGCCTTATCTCCATTGCTGCTCTGAATTCTAATGTGAGGCTCTGGGAGATTCCAGTCCTCTCTGCAGAAACCCTTAAGGAAGAGCTTCCAGTGCTGTGATGTGGGCCAGCCTGGCTCTTCCTCCAGCCTCTTGTCACTCTGTCCAGAGCCCAGGGGGAAAGGCCAGGCAGGAGGAAGGTGTGTGCTGAGCACTGCAGCTTCCCCAGCAGTCCTGTTAGGCAAGCGTGACTAGCACACTTCACCAGCGAAGAAACTCAAGGTCGGAGAGGTTTAGTAATTCACCCAAAGCCACACAGCCATGGCAGGTGACTTGAGCAAACAGCAACTTGATTCTTCCGCTATTGATTCTGCCAAGGAGATCAAGATTAGAAGGCAGGGTGACCATGCTTGGGGGTGATGCTGCCTGGAATGTCTCCTGCTCGGTCATTCCTGTTCAGGACAGGGGTGGACACCTAGCACCTTCGGGGTCCACCCAGAATTCTGGGATGCCCATATTACCAGCTCCATTCATTTGGTCCATCTATCTACCCACCTACCCACCATTCGTTCATTCAGGGTTCTGCTCTGCACCCTTGCTGACCTGGAACTAGCCTCCAGCCAAAGACTTCCTGTCACATGCTTTGGGTCTGCCCTAGGCCATCGGCCTCAGAGGGTAGAGGTAGAATCTAATTTATACCCTCCCCTGGCTTTGAGTCATGCTGTCCTGTCCCAAACAGGGAAGGCTGGGCCCATGAGTGCCACCCTCTCTGCATCCTGTCCTCCAAGCTGTTGTTGCCCTTCCCAGGTCTGGAAGAGGTCAGGAGCCTGGTTCTACAAAGGACTCCCCAAGTACATCTTGCCTCTGAAGACCCCCAGCCGGGCTGATGACCCCCATTTCCGACCTTTTCCCGTGGAGCACATGGAACCAGAGCTCAGGATTGCAGACACCAGCCGCGTCTACACGTGGGCCCAAGGGAGAGGTAAGACCATTTTGCTCAGTGCTCACCACTCCCCCAAGCTCACCACAGTCTCCCTGAGCCCTCTGGTACCCAACCTTCACCAAAACAGAGAACAACTCCAACCTCTAGCTCAGTGATTGCTCATTAATGTACAGAGATACAGGGGACAGTTTCCTAAAAGGGTACTAATTTGGGGGCAAGATGCCATGAGCAGCATTATGGGTCTCTGCAGGAATGGAAGGTTTTTACCTTCTTGTGCTGAGGATGGAGCCTGGAGGCTGCACTTACCACTTAGCTACACTCCCACCCTGAGAGATGAGATGGCAGTGGGAAGTGTATCTTTCCAAGAGGGAACTCTTCTCCTCACGTGATTTTTGAGAGAGAGAGAGAGAGAGAGAGAGAGAGAGAGAGAGAGAGAGCGCCAGGGCCACCACCTTGTGGGTCTGGCTTATGTGGGTCCTGGGGAATTGAACCAGGGGCCTTAGGCACTGGAGGCAAGTGCCTTAACCGCTGAGCCATCTCTCCAGCCCCCCCCCATGTGTTTTGTGGAAGGAGACTTGGTGCCTGGTTCTTGGGATCTGTGGTGCCGCCCAGTGAGCATAGCCCGAGGCTCACAGCAGAGCTGGGGTTCAGGGCAGGCCTTTACCCTCTTGAGTCTGGCTTCTGCCCTGAAGTGTCCAGGGCCTAAGTGAGATCACAAAAGAGTCATCCACCTGCCAGTGGTTCATCTTGAGGAAGGTGATCTCCAGATCATAGGTCTGGCAGTAGTTTCAGAGGAGCCTTAGAACACCTTAGGAAGATGACCTGTCTTCATACTATGAGGTCTGCTTTTCCTTATCACAAGGGTCATGCATGCTTATAAGAAGGGGAAGCCCCCTCCCCCTGTGAGCTGCCCTTGCAGACAGACCAACCACGTTAGATGCACTGTCTCTGCATCACTTGGTCACAGCAGTTTCTCCTCCCCAATACTACACCTGGCTTGGGCACTTCTCACCTTTGCAGCAGAGGGGAATACAGATGGAAACCAGGCAGCTGAAGTCCATGAGGGGGAAGAATGAAGAGAAACAGCCCAGCCAGGGCATTGCCAGTGCCCTACAGGAGTGCCATGGCCATCTAGCCTGAAGAAGTGGCCATCTCCCTTCTTGATCTTCTTCCAGGGTACATGAATGCCCTTCAGACTGAGGAAAGGGACATGACCTCAGGCATGGAAGTGGATGGACTGGACATTTAGAATGTTGCTTTGAGTAGGTGATGAAGGAAAGACCCGAGGCCTGTGTGAGCAGCTGGGGCCCAGATGCCCATCCTAGGGGTTACCACCGCACACATACATGTACTTGCACGCATGCGAGAGAGGAGAGAGAGAGAGAGAGAGAGAGAGAGAGAGAGAGAGAGAGAGAGAGAGAGAGAGAGAGAATGGATGCACCAGCCACTGCAAGTCAACTGTATCTGGCTTTATGTGGGTCCTGGGGAATCGAACTAGGGTCCTTCTGCTTTGCAGGCAAACACCTTAACCCCTAATCCATCTCCCTAGCCCTCTATTGCTCTTTGTTGTTGTTGCTTTTTTAAGAGAATATCATGAGCAGCCCTCCAGGCCACTAGATGTAGATTATACCTCTTTTTAGTGGCTGAATAAAATCCTATAGAATCATCTATCATGCTTTCAGTATTTGCCTGTTGACAGACATTCATATTGCTTCTGGTTTTGACCATTGCAAGCAGTACTGGAATGTCTTCATACATGAAGCTTTTCTACCTGAGGGGTAGGTTTGCAAAAGTAGGACTGTGTGTTTTAAATTTCAGCTGACATGGCCAGACTGTATGTGTTAAATGGCCTGTTCATTTGCACTCACTGAGCGAGACCGCTCACCATCCCACGTCCTTGCTGACTGTGAATATTATTGAGGTTTAAAACTGTGGCCAAAAGCAGGCTAGAAAATGGCATTTCATTGTTTTTATTTATACATCTGAATAGCTCTTCCCATTGTTGATTTTTTTTAGATTTCCTCTTTTAAAAATTGCCTGTTCAGCTCTTCCTCACCCACATGGCCTAGAAGAAGGACCTCTGACTCTCTAGGGACCTGTAAGGTCTTCCAAGCCCCACACTACAGCCTGTGGTGAGGGGCTGGATTTCTCTTCCACCTGAATCTTTCCTTCTCATGATCTTTCCTCTTCCTGCTTGTTTAGCTGAACAGCCTAAATTCTGTTAAAACCACTCCCACATATTCTCCCCAACTGGTGGCTGGAGAACTCTGTAACTCCCCATGTTCCCTTAAATAAAGTTTCCCCTTATACCTTTAAAAAAAATTGCCTGTTCAAACCAGTTGTGGAAGTAGGTGCTATAATCCCAGAATTTGGGAGGTGGAAGTAGGAAGATCAGGAGTTCAAGGTCATCTTTAGCTTCATCATGAGTTAAAGGCTAACCTGGGCTATAGAATAACATCCCTCCCTGAGCCATGACTAGCCTGTTTGCTGCCTGATTTTGTGTTCTTTGTAGCCTCTGGATTTCTGCTCTGAAAGGTCTTGATTGATCACTGTGTTTGTCACCATCATCCTGGAGCTGGTTGTCAGGCTAGCAGTAAGAGCAATGTTCATGTTGCCACTTCCTCTGCAATTTCTCTTGACCCCCAGCAGAAGTGATAGAGGTGGTACATCTAGTGTTGGGCAGTTGGCTATCTTCTTATTGATGGATCTTGGCTCTTTCCCATTTTCTCTGTCATCTTTAAAATGAAACAGATTGTCCAACCAAGAATGAGAGCAGCTTGAGTTAAAGGGAGAATTCAAATTCATTTGAGAGACTTTTGGTATGCAAGCCCATCCTTCTTCTCCAGAGAGCAGCGGGGGCTTTTCTCTGATGTTTGGGTTTCCTGACCAGGGATTCTGACTTGGTTTCCAGTACCAGATATGAATTCTCTCCCACTCTGTGGGTCTCATGTCCAATCAGAGAACAGTTAGTTGCCTGCAGAGGCTGCATGCCACTATTGCACAGTATGTACTTCTTGTCCGGCTGGTTGATTTTGCAGTCTGCAGGGTCCCCTGCTTATCCATGCCGTTGGTGACCGCTGTCCTCCGGCAGCTTCCACAGGGCTCTCCAGCATGATGAGAGCTGGCCGGGAGGGAGGTAGCTTCCCTTTCAGTTCCAGCATGGTGTTTGATGTCCTATGACCACAGCCTGTGGGGTCTTCAGGAATAGGGTCTTACCTTTTAGCTCTGGCAGGTAATCAAGTGTTTTGGAATGGCCTACATTATTTTGTGAACCTCATGAGTCTCATGGCCAAGAGCTCGCTGTGGGGGGGGGGGGGAAGGCAAGCCAATTCTGGAACTGGTATTTACCAGCCAGAGTCTGTGGTTTTAAGGTTAAGCTTTTTCTATCTGGACTGGCCCCTCTCCCCCTGTATTGGTGGTAATAGCTTGTAGAATGCTAGTCGGACTGTGGGTTTCTATGGAACTGATTCATGTTGTTTTAACTTCTGTGTAATTCCCTTCCCTCCCTCCCTCCCCACTACCCCATTCAAGCCCCTCCCACCCCAATGTTCTGTCCCTTCCCTAACCAAGGGGGAGAGAAATCACTTAATAGTGGAAAATAAGAAAAGTAACCTCTCTCTTTTTTTTAACTTCTCTTTGTAGATTTTACATAAATATATGTACGTATGTATGTATGCATATCAGAAAAACCCAACCAATCTAAACTCAGCCACAAGGATTAATAAGAAAATTTGGAAATTGACAACCAGGTCTACTAAAATCAATATCTTTCATATGTACTGTCTCATTAGTAGTAAAAGAAAGCCAATGTAATTGCAACAAAAATTATTAAATGCATAGAAAGAAGCTTTCAAAGAAAAATATAGTATCGACCAACAGAAAGAAAATTAGAGCCTTATTGTATTGGTCTTTTTGGGCTACTATAACAAAAGCTCACAGACTTGGGAGCGTAAGCAAGAGAAATTTGTTTTCTCCCAGTCCCGAGGCCTGGGAGGCCAAGATCAAGGAGCTCATAGCACTGTTACCTGCAAGGGCTCTCCCCGTGTGGTGTAGTGGGCTGTACCTTCTTGCTCAGTATGTATATGGGAGGAGAGAGAGGTGGAAAGCTACCTGATGTTTCTCTTATGAGGACACTAATCCTACTGAATCAGGGTCCCATCCTAGGACCCCATTTAACCCTTTCGCATATTGCCACACTGGAGTTGAAAGCTTCATCATGAATTCAGGTGGATGGGGAGACACATTCAATCTGTGACTCATCCAAGAACAAAAAAATTAGCTCTGAGCAAAGAGGGAGACGAGAATCTCAGTCCTCCACATCGGAAGCATGTGGATTGTAATTCCTGTCTGGTTCCAGATGGAGTGTGTGCGTGTGGCAATGTGGGATTGAACCCAGGGCCTCTGCGTGCTTGGTGGAGCACTCTACCACTGAGCTATACCCCCAGCCCTACAGAGTAAAATATTTAAGAAGAAATGGATAAGTTCATAAAGGTAAAGATCTTGGGCTGGAGAGATGGCTTAGCAGTTAAGACACTTGCCTGAAAGCCTGACAACCCTGGTTCGAATCTCCAGTACCCATGCAAATCCAGATGCACAAAGTAGTACATGCATCTGGAATTTGTTTGCAGTGGCTGGAGGCCCTGGTGTGCCCATTCTCTCTATCTCTCTCTCTCTCTCTCTCTCTCTCTGCTTACATATATATATATATATATATATATATATATAATTTTTTCAAAGATACAGATGTTCCCAGTTACATGACTCATATGGCCAAAAAGTAGAAACAACTAGACGTAGTGGCGCACACCTTTAATCCCAGCACTCAGGAGACAGAGGTAGGAGGATCACCATGAGTTCGAGGCCATCCTAAGACTACATTATGAATTCCAGGTCAGCCTGGATTAGAGTGAGACCCTACCTCGAAAAACAAAATAAAAAAAAGTTTAAAAACTAAGCAAGTATAGTTCAGGCTCCATCCCCTTCTAAGTGTAGCCAGGAACACATTAAAGATCTAAATGTTAAAAAGAAATGAAAAAAAAATTTTTTTAAACCTGAATGTTAAGGATAAACAGTGAGGTAGGTAGGGTGGCACATACCTGTGCTCCCAGCTAATCCCAAAGCTGAGTTGGGAGGCTCATTTGAGCGCAGAAGTTCGAGACCAGCCCGGGCACCACAGTGAGCCCCATCTCAAAATAAATCAATCAATGAAAGTATTAGGGACAGAGTCCATTTGGCCCTTCCCTGTGGGTCATCAAGGAGCGCTGGTGACTGTTGAAACTGTGGCTCATGTGGGCACCTGTGAGACAGGTGGTCCGACTTCCTCGGTTTGCTCTGCACTCTTCCTACCCTGGAAACTGGGCATAGATTTCTGGGAAGGACTTGTCAGCAGGCTCCTTGGTGACCCCAGAAGGCTCATTCATAGTGGGACACTTTTTCTCACCCCTCCTGGTTACTGCCCTCAGGATCTGATGTGGTTGCCTCTGGGTGTTGAGAGCCACAGAGCCCCCTCTGGGCTTTGGATGGACATAACTTTGGGGTTAGAACACTGGGCACGCTTATTCTGCTAGCTAGTGCCTCTTGACAAGAGGAAACACACATGAAGGGTAAGTTTTGAAAGATTTATTTTGGGAAAATAAAGCAAAAAAGTAAAGCAGAAAAGCTCCCAAGCTGAGTGGGCTCCTAGCAGGGAATCCACAAGGCACATTGTGGGTCTTCTTATAACCTTCTCATAACATGAGACATTAGTTGGGATGAGCCTTGTTGGCCAAGTCCAAATGTATATGGAGGACCTTGATTGGTTAGTGGGTCAGGGAGGAGAGTGCAGGCTGGGAAAGAGCCCTTTTGGGGGGAGGGGGAGCCCAGGAAAAATTCCTAGAAGGAAGAGCCAGGAAGCTGTCCCTGAGCACCGTTTTGGATCAGACTGGAGTTCCTTTCTAGTCTTGCCCACATCAGGTTGGCTTCTATGTTCTCCTGGACCGGTGCTACCTACCTACAAAAGGAGACGACCCTGGTCTCCATCTCTACCACGGGGTCAGGTGTCCACACTCCCATCCAGCCAATGAAGGTGGAATGTTTGCTCCAGGCAGGTAGGTCATGGCTCCAAAGTTTAGAGTGTGGTCAGTAAGATCCGCTTTGTGCATCACCTGGTCTCAGCCTCCCCGTAAGTGGCAGAACCAGTTACAGCTGGGCCCGCTTCTTCTGCTCACATGGCACACATACCTGTTCTCCTCACCTCCACCCCTTAGAGAAGGCAGACACCAGAAAGGCCCTCGGGCTGCCTGCTGCTGCTGCTGCCGCTGCCTTGAGCTTCCTGAAATTTAGAGGTCATGCTTTTCCCTTCTCCATGAGGCCTGGCTCAGAGCCACACCCAGAACCCTCCTCAGGAGCCCCTTGCCTCGTGCCCACCCTGGCCCACCTGAGCCAGGCACTGGCTCCCTTCAAGGTCTGTCTCAGAAATTAACTCGAGGATTTGGATTTGTTCAATTTGGGTAATTTTGAAGGAAAAAAAATGGGAGTTTCAGTACCACTTCACCAGCTCACTAGATTTTAAGCAATGTTTCGAAGATCCTCAGCCTATGGAAACGAGCCTCGGGGTTCCATCTGTGGTGAGCAGTCTGAGCTGAGCTGCAGAGGTCTACGGGGGGCCGTCCTTGCCAAGTGACCCTCTGGCTGACCTGTCCTCCCCTGGGGCCACCATCTCCTAAAGAAGCCAAGCCATTGGTGCTGGGCTGGCCTCCGCCAGGGCGCCTGTGACTCACGGTCATTATCTCATGTGATGCTCAGGGCAGCTGCAGACGGTGAAATTGACTCTTCGTGATGGATGAGGAGGAATGTCTGCGCAAGGTCACGTAGGCTGCCGGCTGCGGTGAGGGCTGGGGACCCAGGCTTCTGAAGTTGAGCCCCACGTTCTTCCCCATGTGAGCGCATACAGTCAGCTCTTGTCCCCGTCACTACATGTGCAGGCTTTGCCCTTCCTGACGACTCAGAGAATTCCTGCTTGTGGGGAGCGGAGCCCACCGAGGCTGGCTCTCACGCGGGGCTGTCGCTACTGAGTCGGTGAGAGGAGTCTGTGACAGTAGAGAGGGTGACCACAGCTTCTCCGCCTGCCTGTGCTCTGATTCTGTCCCTCTTCCTCCTGGACACCTACCTCTACCACATTCACACTGTCAGCAGGGAAAGCCGTTGGTCCCTCATTTTGGCTCAGAGTGTCCCTTTCACATCCAAATACCATAAGACGTAATGGATGGCCCAACCAGTGTCTCTTGATTAATAACTATCAGACCATAGAACTGGGGGTGGCGAGCTCCCCGTCACTGAGAGCATTCAAGCAGGAGCTGAACATTACAGCCTGGACCTTCTGGATCAGAAACTGGGAGAAGCTAACTGTGGGCTGTTAGTGTATCCAGGGAAGCGTGTCCCATGTTGACGCCTGTTCTAGGGTGGGGGATACTGTCTGTGGCCCAAGGCTGGGAAAGCCACATGGCCCATGCAGACTTTGAACCCGAGACCTCTGTCTCATTAGCACAGAGCGGCAGCCGACTGAGCTAATAAGCAGTTCCGCAGCAGCCGATTTCCACCGAGCACATATGCTGTTTCCTGACTTCTTAACACAGCGTGCTATTTATACCAGTAGATCCATTCATTCTTAATGAGCCTCAGTTGTGGATTGTAAAACGTTTTATTTTCAGACAGGATTGCTCACTGCCCAAAGCCAGCTGTTGCTAGGCCCCCTTCCTTCTTTTCCCTGATCCTGAGAAAGTAGCATTTGCAAGCTTCTAGGAGCACCTGGCTGCCCTCTCCCTACCTAATCCTGCTCCAGTTTGTACACCAAATACAGAGACATGCACACCCCGAAGGACCAGCAAGAGAGAGGCCAATGCTGTGTATGAACCGTGGGAGAAAGCTCTGGGCTTCCCACAGAACTACAAGCCATTGGCTTCACGATGGATCTGGATCGAGAAGATAAGCAAATAAACAAAAGTTCTAGTCAGAGTCCTGATGAAGGGACTTGAGTGACAGTCAGAAGTAGGAACTGTTGAAGCGCCCACTGTGTCCTCAGCAGAGGAAACCCCGCCCACAGGCCAGTTGCTGGTCTTCTCTGGCTACCATCCTGCCAAACCCAGAAGGCCTTTGTGCTTTGTCCTGTCCTCGATCCTTACAGGTTGCTCGTGGCAGGCTGTGCAGGACTCCTCACCTGGGATCTCACAGGGACGACTTGGAATGGGGGCACTGATATTGTCCTCTTTTAGAAGGGACCCAAGGCACAGAGAGGACAAATAACTCAGGCAGTAGTTTCAGCGTGGAGGGAAGAGAAGCATCTAGAAAGCTGCCTGTCCGCTAACTCTTGGAGAAGTGGAGGCAGGGCTGCCTCTTGTATGGCCCTACTTTGACAGGGAAGCCTGTGCTTATGGATGGACTCTTCTTGCCCTTCAAGGCCTTGGTTAGACCAAGAAGGAGCCCAGGGGGATGAGAGTCCTAAGCTAAGCAGAGCACCCATTGCCCCCATGCCTTTCCCCCTCCCTCACCAGAGGAACACCCCCCCCCCGCCCCGGGTGTCCACCTGTGCTGTCTTGAAGATTGATTTCCTGGAGCAGAAAGCCCTCATTAGCCACACCACAGAGGTTAGGGGCATGGCTGTCATCTCTCATTTGTCCAGACCCCGTGATGGCCTCAGCTGATTGGTTGATTTCAGCTGCAAGGTGAGGTCTTGGGGCACCTTGCCTGTGGCCCGAGGGCAGCTGAGGGGCGCAGAGTCCTGCCTACACCGTCCAGTGCAGCCCTCCGCAGCCGCTCACTTGTCCAGCCCGCTGAGCTTACAACTTCCTTCCGCCCACTGCAGACTGAACCTGGGTGCTCACCGTGGCCTCTCCCGAGCTGCCTGTCCACTCCACTCCCCGCTGCCTCCCAGGAGTGTCCAAAGCCCACAGTGGGGAGGCAGGCCTCCTCTGTTTTGGTTGCCCCTAGGTAGCTGTCAGACCCAGGCAAGGCAGGTAACATCCTCACACCAGGATTCTGAACAGACTTCCTAGCCCAGTGAGGGAAACTGAGGCACAAGCCCCAGATGCCAGAAAAGCCTGGGCTGGGGGATCTATGACAGTGAGGACTGGAGGGAAGGAGAGAAAGAGAAAGAAAGAGAGAGACAAGAAACAGAAATGGAGGAAGAGCCAAGAGTGAGACTCAAGAAGTATACAGAGACCCTGAAGAGAGAGAAGCGAGAGATGCAAAGGCAGAAGGAGCTCTTAAAAACATCTGCAAGGGGGCTGGGGAGATGGCGCAGTCGTTAAAGGCCCTTACTTGCAAAGCCTGCTGGCCTGAGTTCAAGTCCCCAGTACCCATGTCAAGCCAGATGCACAGAGTGGCACATATGTCTGGAGTTTATCTGCAGTGACAAGAGGCCCTGTCATTGCCCATTTCTCTCTCTCTCTCTCTCTCTCTCTCTCTCTCTCTCTCTCTCTCTCTCTCTCTCTCTCCCTCTTTCTCTATCTCTTATAAGTAAATAAAATATTTTTTAAAGATACCTCAGGCTATGGGGGACATAATTCCCATTCAAACCACCCCCCTCTTCCAGGAAGCTCTCCGACTTCTTTCCCAGCACACTGTCCCCTCTGTATCCTGTTTTCTGTGGAGGGAGCAGTTCTTAACATCCATCCATCCTCCCTCCTCCTTCTATCCAGAGTTCCTCATTTAAGGGCAGAGACCATAGGGTTTCCGTTCTGGCAACCACATCTCCGTTGATCTGAGGTTTCGTCTTCATTAGCTGGTGCTTCCTGTCTGTCTGTGAGCCTGAAGGAAAGACAAAATTAAAATAGATGGTGAAGGGATAAGACAGCACTGGGTACCCTCCTCACCCTGGATGGATCTGACTGCCAGCCTGCCCTGCCCTGCCCACTGCACCTACACAGTCTGTGTCATCCTTGGGTTGGGGGGGCAATCTGGAAGGGAGATCAAAGAAAGAAGGTTCCCCGGGGCCTCACTCTGACCATACAGGTGCCATAGCCTAGCCCAGCCTCCCCCAAGAGCAGGCCCAGACCTGAGGGAGCAGGCCTTTTACCCTCAGGGACCCTCAGGGACCCTCATCTCATGTCTATGGCAACCAACCTCCACCCCCAATCCCTGCCCAGGAAGAAGCCACCCATAGCTCCTTTGGGTGGGTTGAATCTCATGAACCTCCCCACGCCCAGGAAAGCCCTCCATCACCTAGCTGCATCCCCAGCTCTTCTCTATTTGATTGATTGATTTTGAGGTAGGGCCTCACCAGGCTGGCCAGGAACTCCCAATCCTCACCTTCTTGCATAGCTGGGATTACAAGTGTGTGCCACAGCACCCTACTACTTATTCTCCATTTTGCAGATGAGAAGACTGAGGCTCAGAGATGAGAGGCATTTGCCCAGAGGCATCCAAAGAAGAGCTAGATTTGCAGTCAGGTGCTGGGCATGAGCAAACACACACCCTCCTTGCTGCCTGGACCCCTGGCTCTGACACGGAGAGGCCTACAGGACACTATAAGGCACTACGATAGACAAAGCCAAACTCTCCACATGGGGCAGAGGGCTTCTAGGACTCAGAGCCATTAAGTGAGGCCTTTTGATGAGCATAGGTACCCGGCATGCTGGGCAAGGGGGCAGAGTGATGATCCTGGCCAATAGGTGGTCCTGGGTTCGAATGTTGACCCAGCCTCTGAAGGCATCCCATGAGGCAGAGCTTTGGGACCAACACTTCCTCAAAAGAAGCATGTGCTGAAAGGTGGGCCTGGGTCCCAGGCAAGAAGCCAGCCCTGCACTGGTGTATGTCCCTGTTACTTCTTTGACTGCTCACAGCTGCTAGAGAGGGAACCTTACTTCTCCAGGGCACACATGGGCCTGCTGAGCAGAGAGGTGACCAAACCAGCCCAAGGCACACAGCTGAGAAGTGGCAGAGGCAGGATACAAACCTGTGACTCACCAGTGTCTCTTCTTCCACTCCCCCCCACACCATCAAAGCAGAGCCCCACATTTGGGAGGCATCTCAGTGGGATTTCAGCCCCAGCCCTGTATGTGGGTGCCAGCAGGGTGACCTCTGCCTCTAGGCAGTGCCAGCTTAGTGGCCCTGGAGGGCTCACTGGGAATGTCTGTGCCCTCCCTCCCCAGGGCCTTATTGTCATTCCTTTACATTAAACTTTTTTTTTGTTTTCAGTATGCAAATATTTCCACCATCTGCTTCTCCTTGGTGGAATGCTGGAAATATCTCCGTTCCTCTCAAACTCCCTTAGCTTCTGGGGGCTTTGGGTACCTCTGAGCCAACCAGCCACCGCTCTCAAAGGCCTCCCAAGCTTGAAGGCTCTGCTTCCTTGTGCTAGGCAGACAAATGTTGTGTGGCCCTTGGAGGGGGGCATTTCTCCACCTGTCAACCAGAGAGGGACACCAACAGCCTCATCCCAGCTCAGCTGACCCCATGCTGGCTCCAGGATTCAGACCCAGTTGGCTGGCAAGTCAGACGCTTAATTTTTTGCTGTGAAACCCAGAGAGATGCCTAGGATAACAGACAGAGGCAACCTGAGAGCCCAGAGACAGCATCCCCCCAGATTCCTCTCCCCCATCACTGTCCCCCAGACTGTCCCAGGTCAGGTGTCTCCACAGGACGGCAGCTGCCACATGTGCCCTGTGAGACATTCAAGGGAACATTTCCAAAAGGGAAGACTCTTCCCCCAACCTCCACATACCAAAACTCAGAGTTTCCATGGCGACAGTCAAATTGCAAATCCACCCAAGAGAGAGCTAAAGGGGAAAAAAATAAAGCTGGCCTGTCCCCAGAAAAGTGGGCCTGGCACAGAGCTGTCTATCCGCTGCTGAGGATGAGACCCAGCAGAGTGGGGCAGGCCTCCTGGGTATGATGGGAAAATCTCAGGTGGTCCAGGGGTCAGGCTGCCAAGAAAAAGGCTCCTCCTCCTGCCTCACAGTGAGCCTGGGAATCTGTGTGAGGAGACCTCTGTTAAAGACTCAGATGGCTTCTCCCAGGGGGTTTTTCCTGCCTTCCATCTGAAAGCCCAGGCACGGGCAGAATAAAAGGGCTTATCCCCAATGCCACCCAGACATAGCTCTTAATGATACAAGGACTTATGAACCTATTAAAGCTTTATTAAAGTCAGCTGCTGCTCAGAGGGGAAGGTGGTAATGGTACCCAATGGCAAGTTTGCCAAGGTTTGGTTTTCCGGTGACATCCCAGGACAGGTAGAACAAAGAAGCTATGACTACCTGGGTAAAGGACATTTGTGAGGCCCAGGGCCCTGTCCAGCCTCCTCTCTTTCCCTAGTGAGAGCAGCCAGGCACCAGCCTTTACTGCCAACTTCGTCTGCTCTATGAGAGCGGATTAGAAATCGGATTTCAGTGTGCAGCACAAAGCCTGTGCACCATGGCCTAGGCCCCAGCTTAACACCCTGGGCACACGCACAAAGAGGCCAGGCCAAGAGCTTGTGCGTCCCTCTAGACAGCTGGCTGGCTGGTCCCTGGGCTGTGATGCCATTGTGACTTCAAGTGTCATCAAAAGCAGTTTCCCCTTTTTCCATGGCTGTGTGCCTTGGACCAGTCATAGAAGAGAAAAACCAACCTAATGACAGTAACCTGGGGAAGTTTTCTGGATTTTTTTAACCCTTGGACTACACTGTATGGTACCCTCACCCCACCTCCAGGGCTGGCATGCTGGACAAGACATTTAACTCACCACAAACATTGTTCCTGTGGTGTGGCACTTGTGTCTGCTCCTAAGCCCACCTCTGAGGCATGTACAGTAGACAACGTGGGTAGGGGATGGAGAAATGGGGTGAATGAGCCACATAACTAACTGGAATGTTCCCCGCCAAGCCTCCAGGGATCTACCTGTTGGTGCCAAACATGGGAGGATACTCAGCATGACAGAGCCCATCCCAATCCCCAACTGGATAGGTCCACGGGGAAGGTCAGGAACCAGTGATAGATGATCACCCTGCCTGAGAGGTGGAGGTCAGTCACAGCTCTTCACAGGGACTGTCCCATCACTGGTCTGCATTCTGGAGAGGCAGATCCCCTCTCCCCCAACATACAGTCCAGGGTAACATTAGCCACAATCCTCCTGGGTTCCTCTGCTGACCTACTCTGGGCAGTGGGGAACTACTTGTGCTCAGTATCTAACAGACATCCATTTCCTGACTACCTCCTCTAACCCCCTTGGGTCTGGGACCCACAGAGTTGATGTTTAGTCAGCCCAGGAATGAGTCAAAATGACGTAAGTGCTTTAACACTGATGCACTGGGTCTGGTCTCAAGGAGTCCATGCTCAGTCCAGACCTGAGAAGCAACTTCAGAATGAGTCAGGTTCGCACCTGTGTGTGTCGTAAACTATGAAGGGGCAGGTTGACCCTCATCCCACCTCCTCTTGCCAGAGCAGAAGTCTTGCTGGCGGGACGGAGAAGGGAGGAACCAGAGCAAGAAAGAAAGATCCCTGAGCAGATTCAAGAGGACAAGCAGGAGTCATGTGACCACCAGGCATCTCACCCCATCCCAGGGCTGTTCCACAGGAAGGAGGACCAGGTGGACAGGGGTGTGGCCCTGTAGGTGATGGGAGTCTTTAACAGAGTGACGCTGGGGTCTGTTCTTGCTGGAGAGGGAGAGTTGACAGAGGAAAACACACACAGGAAAAGGAAACAGCCCGAGCAAAGCAAGGTCAGAGATGATGGGGAGGAGACAACTGAATAAAGACCCTCATAGGTGGTGAAACTAACGGATGCGAGGACCAAAAAGAGCAAGCACTGTTTCGTTATCAGACCTCCATGAATTACCTACTCAGCTAGGAAGCCCAGCCCTGAGCCTCTCTTAGGGCCGAAATGGTCAGCCAGCTTGCTGCTTGCTTCTGGAAGGAGAGTCCTTTAGCTGAAAAGTGACATAAATTGAAGGGATGCAGATTTTCTAGGAGGCTCTGGATCCAGATGGAAGCCCTGTTTCCCCCAATCTGGACCCATAGTGGATTTCCTTAACTGACCACGAGCTTCCTTCTGCTGGGTGCTAATGCAATCTCAGAATGCCACGCACACCGCTCCAGAAAGAGCTTGGCAGATCAGATGAAGCTGTTAGCCATCCTTGATGGAGATTGAGCCCCTTAATCTTATCTGCCCCCAAATGTGAACCTCCCGCTCGCTCACTTGGGGATGGGAGGGCGAAGGTGCACTTGCTAAGCGGCTAACGCAATGCCTGTATCAAGATCTCAACCTATGCACCTCCCCCGGAACCAGCATTTCAAAGGAAAACAGACAGCTTCCATTCCTGTCCAGACCCGAGTCAAGCACCTGTGGGAGAGAGAGCACCATATCCACACCTGTCTGTGCAGTCATACTTGCTATTACCTGTATAGCTCTTAATTATACACTATGTAAATTGATCAAGTATCAGGGAAAAAGGCCAGAGCTGTTACAGCAAAACCAAAATTTTGTAAAGTCTTAATAGAAACAACTTGATATATATATATATATATATATATATATATATATATATATATATATATATACTTTGAATTAGGTGTGGATAGAATAACTTTTTTTTAATCTTGTTTAGTTATTTACTACATTTCTTTTTTAAAATATTTTATTTATTCATTTTCAAGCAGAGAGAGAGAGAGAGAGAGAGAGAGAGAGAGAGAGAGAGAGAGAGAACAGGACCACCACCTATGTGGGTCCTGGGGAATTGAACCAGGGGCCTTAGGCACTGGAGGCAAGTGCCTTAACCGCTGAGCCATCTCTCCAGCCCTAGAATAACTTTTTGTTTTGTTTTGTTTTGTTTTTTGAGGTAGGGTCTCGCTGTAGTCCAGGCTGACCTGGAATTCACTATGTAGTCTCAGGGTGGCCTCAAACTCCTGGTGATCCTCCTTTCTCTGCCTCCCGAGTGCTGGGATTAAAGGCATGCGCCACCACACCCAGCTTTTAGAATAACTATTTTTTAAAAACTGGAAAGAAGACGTGGAAAAATCTAGGATTCTGCAGTCAGGTGGCTTTGCCAGGGTCTTTAAGCTTTTGCTCCACGTTCAGGAAACTGAACTGGAATTACAGATCATGTAGCACGGATTGCGTCGTGTGGGCCCGATCTCAAAGAAGCACCCAGCCCAGCCTCATAAGGTTGGCACACGGATGTACATCCCTTGTGTTTAAAATTAAAATAGAATGTTTGAAGGATGAATATATCCCGTATTATGACGCCCACTGTCGATGAACCAGCCAAATATGGTCTCTCTGAATGCAGGGAAGAGGGTGTTCACTGAGCGCTCCCTTCTCGCCCTCACCGAGACTCCAGCCATCAGCCCAGCTCCTTGGGTGTTCATGACACCCCTGTGCGGTGCTGGGTGGGCTGGGTACAGTTTTCATGTGGAATGAGGGTGCTTAGGGGCATTGCTGGCTCTGCAGCTTCACTGACTGCCATGGGCATGTGCCTCAGTTTCCTCCCCTGAGATGGGGTAGCTTGCTCTGAAGTTTCAGTGAGGTGTCTGTCATGGGTTTCTCATCACTTTGGGCACATGGAGGTCTCAGAGCCACTGTCCCTCTGCCACAGCTGAGCACCTGCTTCTGCCAGGCAGAAGGGGTTCCAAGCCTTCCCTGCTGGTGCTGGGTACACAAGGTTTTCATCCCATCTCCTCACAACAGGTCTGGCTTGTTGACCAGCAGAAAGGAACATGAACACACACACACACACACACACACACACACACACACACACACACACACACACACACACGTGTCCGAAGAGCTGGCTGAGGCATGGGCCATTTTGTCATGGCAGGAGAGGGGTCTTCTCTTGCCTGCTCTGTCCTAGCAATGACCTGCAGGCATGACCTCCTCTGCTGTGTCTCTCTTTTCCAGTGGTTTCCAGTGACAGTGACAGTGACTCAGATCTCAGCTCCTTCAGCCTGGAGGACAGACTCCCACCCCCTGGGGTCAGGGACATGAAAAGTGACAAACCAAGGGAGGGCCCAGGTAAGTGTGGGAAGTCAGCTGTTTCCAGAGCCCCGGCGCAGAGGGTTCAGAGCGGCAGCTTCCCAGATGATGCCTGTAAAGTTGCCCGAGTCGGGAGGGAGGCTGGGCCTGGGGAATGGGCCCACCAGGAGCACTGCTGAAGAGCAAAGCCAGAAGCCAGACTCATGCTGGGCCACGTCCTGTACAAGCAGACGCCTAGTAAGTTTCCCTGTCAGTGTCCACAGCTGAGATTTTGCCTTGTGACTGGCCAGGGATATGGAAATCAGACATAAAGTTCCCCAAACCAAGTTCCTTCTGCCATGAAGTTGCAGGGGTATCCTGGTCAGTGTGTGCCATAATCTGGCTGGCACGTGTTTCTCTTTAGCATAAAGGAGATGATCTCCAAAGCCCCTTCTGAAGTTGACATGTCTGAGCCCACTCTATGACTGGGTCACATGGTGGAACTTGGACATTGAGGTAGAAGCGTAAAAAGCATTGGAAAGAAAAAGGAAGATATTTTTCTTCCTTTTTTTATTATTATTTTTTTGAGGTAGGGCCTCGCTCTAGTCCAGGCTGACCTGGAATTCACTATGTAGTCTCAGGGTGGCCTCGAACTCACAGCGATCCTCCTACCTCTGCCTCCGAGTGCTGGGATTGAAGGCATGCACCCACCATGCCCAGCTTTCCTTCCCTTTAAATACACAAAGGGCCTTGTGAGAAAAGCACTGACTTCCTTCAGATACTCTGGGTTAGAACAGAAGGTCTTTGAAGGAAGTTTCAGGAAGGTTGATTTTAGTGTATGAAGAAAGAGCTTTATAATCACTCCCCAAAACTGGAATGAAATCAGTGTCCTGGGGCCAAGACTGTGGTCTCCTGCCAGAGCTGAGGTGGAATTTCTGTGGGGAATAAAAGTGTGGCATCCATCAGAGATGGCAAGTGCCTGGCACACACTGCCTCTTCCCAGTCCAGTGCCAGGGCAGACATCATTAGCTGATGGTGATATTCTCTCCCACAGGGGCCTGATGGCCTCCGAATCCTCCTCATCAGAGTTTTCCAAGTGATTGGTAGCAACAGGGAGAGATGATACAAGAGAAGGAAATGTCCCTGGGCTGGGCACCAGCAGCCGGGTTCCCGCTAGGAAAATGTCATACACATTACCTGCCAGCCCTGGTTTCCAAGGCAGGCTTCTCCATCCTTCTACATGACAGCCCTGTTCCATCCCTTCTCACCAACTCCCAGCTGTGGCCAAGCCAGAGGAGATGAGAAGGCAGGGGGTGAAATAGTACAGGCCTCATGTCTGATCTTAGCTGAACAGGGCTACCACCATGTTTGAATGAGGAGCCTTTGTTTGTTTTAGGTTAGCATACAAAGTAATGGCTTTCATCATGGCACCTTTATCCATTATACTTTGTTATTTATTCCCTCTCATAGCCCTCCTCCATGTCCCCTCCCTTCAGCTGGATCCCCTCCTTCCCTCATGATAGTCCCCCCTTCAATTTTCTCATCACGTGATTCCATGACCCTCAGTACTTCCTCTCTCCCTTGAGATCTAACCTCTCCTGATCCCCTTTCAGTGGTTGTAACACACACACACACATAAATCATTCCTATATGAGTGAGGATTCTTTAGTGAGTAGACAGCAAGGGATATGTTCACATCAGCTCACTCTCACTGGCTCGCCTGAAATACACGCCCTCCCTCTCCACCCTCATTTGGTGAAGGCAAGAAAAGCTGATAATTGCTGATTTTCCTGTCAGTAACTTGTTACTTAGTGAAACAGCCTGGGGCCCATTCTGAAGTCTTAGTCTATCTCGGACCAACCAGCAGAGGCTGAAGGCAGGGTCTGACTAGCGCAGGGCAGCCATGCATGTGGGGGCAACTCCCAGGGTGAGGGCTTCTGGGCAGACAGTCCATATTTACCCACCGCGGTTGCCCGTGACACTCAGCCAGCTTCTTGTTGGCTGGGCTCAGCCTTGTCTATTCTGATCCACATGTGGACTCTTGCAGGGGGCAGCATGGAGTCCCCCAGGTCAGGGCTCGCCTGCCCGTCCCGCCACCCGTCAGGGAGCCAAAGCAGCCTGGCCAGTGAGACTGGAGTGGGCTCTGCAGACCTACAGAGAGGCACCCCGCCCCAGCCTGAGCCCAAGGGCCCTGGTGAGTTCCACCCCATGCCTGCTGGCCCAGCATCGACATCCCCACATGGCCCTCCTCCTCTCACTTCTCCACAACTACACAGTGATAGATGACATTTTCAATTCTCTAGGTTTACTGGGCATCATGCCAGCCCCCCATCCCTGCCGGCACTGACCAGAGAAGGACCCAAAATAATAGCGACCATCCCTGTTGCATTCTCAGTAGTTACAGCAATGGTCTGACCTCGCCTTCTTCAGAGTGCATGTCGCCTGAAAGAACCTGTCCTTGTCACTATACAAGTCACAGAACTTTCACTCTAAGTGCTCCTACTGTGTGTCAGGCAGTCCTCACTGGACCCCATGTGTGCCGGCTTGGGCCAGGAGCAGGAGAGAGTCTCTTGTCCTCCCAGACACTTGCCAGATCAGACCTCCAAACAGTGAGCTGGCTAGAACCACCTGGGGCCCAGGGAGGGAGTTCGGGGAGCCCAGAGCCTGGCCGCGGGGCTATGGACATGGAGCCCAGCACCTCTGATGTCAGCTTGCACCTGTTGCTGGAGTAGCCAGGAGCCTTGTTGTCCCCATGTGATCAGTGTGGAAACCAAGGCACAGGGGTAAGGGCAAGGATCCTGCCATGTGCCTCCTGGCCCTGGCCCAGTCCAGGAGCATCATGGGATTGGGGAAGCTTCTCATTCTCAAGCCAGAAAATATGGCACATGCAGGATCAATCCTTGGCCTTCCTCCTAGGCTGGGCGGCCCTAGCCAAAGACCATCCAAGAGCCTATGTGCACCCAGCAACCACCCCTTCCTCTTCCCTCTCCTGCATCATGGTTCCCTCGAAGCCACAGGACACTCAGGAGGGAGACAGCAGTGGGCATGTCCCCTCCCTGGAGCCTCCTGAGGTCCTCCACAGGGGACAGTTGGGGATGGAGCAGGCTGAGTTCTAGTCCTGGCCCTACCACGGGCAGCCATGGCAGCTTAGGCACTCATCAGGTGTTATAGGTCAGGAACAGTCAGACATCAGCCGTGAGCCCTTGGCAGGAGTTCTGTTATCACTGAAGGGCCCCTGCCAGGGTGCCTGCTCTACATAGCTGGGGGGTCATATGGCTCTGCATATAGAGTTTGGGGTGTAAGAGCACTTCTGCCGAGTTGGCCTAGAGAACGTACTTCCAGCATCCTGAGATGCGCCGTTGAAGACTGACTTTAGACCCGCAGACTGAAGCACAGGGTGCGGGTGACAGGCCTGAGCACCCAGCCCAGAGCCCACACCCCCGCACAGGCTGGACAGCAGCCACAGACACAGGGAACATCCCAGCCTGAATGTCACTGAGCTGGACCCACCAGAGCTCACTGTAGTAAGTGGCCGTTTTCTCTCTTTCAAAGGCAAAAGGCACACGTGGAGCGCTCCCCGCTGACGGAATCCAGCCCAGCACATGGAACCCACTTTCCCCAGGAGGAGTGTGAGAAAGAGGAGCCCTCGGGAGCACTTCGGAGACCAGCGTCTGGGGGCTGTCGGCTTGCCTCCGCTCAGTGCCTTGTCCCTCCACACCCCCAGCCCCTCCACGAAGCCCTCACCTTTATTTATTGCTCCCCTCCCCAACCCCAGGGCCCTGTCTGTGTTTCAATGTGCTCAGGTCCTGGGCTTTGCTGGAAGGGCTTTCTCAGTCTTTATACTATGAAAAAGAACTCTAGCCCAGAGTCACCCCGAGAGCTGAGCAGAGATCCTGGAGGAGGTGGGTGCCCTTTCCCTCAGGCCAGCGGAGGCCCAGGAACAGCTTCCTCCACCCTGCAAGCCCAGGAGCTGCCTTTACCCTGGCTCCCTGCGAGCTGGATCTTGCTCACCTGGGCACCAGCTCCTGGGAGACATGGAAACACTTCTTTGTCTTCAGTGCTGGTTGGCCTGGAAGATATTCAAAGTGTAAATGCTGCTGGAAAGTGTTTATTCGTGTGTGTGTGTGTGTGTTCGTGTGTATGTGTGTGCATGTGTGTGCTCGTGCATGTGTGTGCGTGCGTGTGTGCTCATGCATGTGTGCGTATGTGTGCGTGCATGTGTGCATGTGTACACGTGTGTGTGCATGCATATGTACATGTGTGTGTGCGTGTGTGTGCTCGTGTATGTGTACGTGTGTGCGTGCGTGTACGCTCTCTAGAGAGAATCCACACCCTCCCCTTCCTCCTGCCTCTGCCACACTGTTCTGAAGGACTTTCCCTCCAAGGCTCTCCCCCGTTAGTTTTCTTGCCTTTGCTTTGAGCTGAAGGGGAAGGAATGCCTGCGTTTCCCTGTGACCTCTAATACTTCAGAAGTAAATAATAAAGATAAGAATTTGCATCGAGCCAGCATGTTGATCCAAAGACTTCAGCGGTTCAAGCTTGGAAAGCCGAGTGGCCTGGGTTCAGTTGCCCAGTGCCTATCAAAGCCAGACACAAAGTGGCACATGAGTCTGGGATTTGTTGGCAGCGGCAGGCAGCCCTGGAGCACCTAGCTCTCTCTCTTCTCTCTCTCTCGCAAATAAATAAAATATTAAAACAAAAGTGAAAGACCGCAAACACTGTTTCTGAGCTGTGTCAGAGAGCAATGGATGAGAACACCAACCGAAAAGGGTCTCTGGTTTGCCAAAGCCCGTCTAGGCTGCAGGAAGAGCAATGAGCTGCATGAGGTGTCTCGGCAGCTCACAGCTCCAAGGCTGAACAGGAAAGCAAGGCATCTGTGTAAAATAATAATGGTGAAAGTGGGCTAGTCACATATGTCTACGCGAAAATGTTTTCTGAGTGAGACTTCTGGTGGTGGGACACTCGATAGAGAGGTAGTTTCTTCTATCCTCCCAAATCCCACCGAAATGGCATAAAGGAGCGAAAATGGCATAAACCACAGAGGAAAAAGAGACAGGGAATGAGAGTTATTTGGAAGTGTCTGGACGATGGGACATGTTTAGTGTCAGCTCCGCCTCCCACCCATGTCCATGGAGGAGGAGCCTCATGGCACATGCATGCCTCAGTGCTCAGGACCTGGAGGGACCAGCCGTCATCCCTGCAGAGGATCTGAAAAGACTACCTGTTGAAAGCGGCTAAGAAGAATGCTCAGTGTAGGCGGTTGCTTTCTTGACATGCAGGAGCCCCTAAATTCAATCTCTAGCACCTCAGGAGGAAAGGAAGAAGTGATAATGCCCCTCCAGGACTCACTCCTGGCCTAGGATGTCCTTCCTGACCCTGGTGGTGACAAGCAGGCTGGATTAGAGACCCAAGGCCAGCCTGAGGCTAGGGGGAAGTCCCTTGCTAAAATCAGGGAAACCCTCAGGCCCCTTAGCCAACAGCCAGGCCTACTCCCTGTCCACCCTCCCCCAAGACAAGACACTGTAGAAGCTCTCTCCAGGGGAGTGAGGACTCTGCCCAGTCTGCATGGGGAGGCCCACCCATGTGCTCGGAGCAGCAAGCCTACTGAGCCT
>PVHP010016206.1:0-30198 GCA_004024765.1 Zapus hudsonius | reverse complement strand
TTCCCATTTCCCTCCCCCCTGTCCCCAATCCACTGGGTATCCTCCTCGGTGGGCACACTGGATCACACCATGTGGCCAGGGGTTATGAATAGCACAGGAGGCATCAAGGTTGCCCCCCTTTATGAATTGTAGCTGAGGGGGTAATCTCTCCCACCATGGCTCTTACAATCTTTCCGCCCCCTCTTCTACTCAGTTCCCTGAGTCATGGAGGGTGAGTTTTAAGTCTGTTTCATTGTAGTTGTTGTGAACTTAAGAGTCTCTGTGCTTCTATTTTAAGTTGTGTTAGAAGTCGTTGGTGTCTGTCTCAATGACTTAACCTGGGATGACTGATTGGCTGTGGTTATAGGTCTCTTTCTTGCCCCACCACTGTCTCAAGTGTTTCACTTGGGGCTACATGATAGGCCTGGGGTGGTTCATCTCTTGCTGGGATATCAGCCTTCAGCCTGTGATTCATCGGTGGAGTTGGCATGACCATAGCTCTCTCCCTACCTTCGGAAAAATACAAACACAAACAGAATCTTTCTTCTTCTTCTTCTTCCTCTTCCTCCTCCTTCTTCTTTTTCTGGCTGAGACACCCTGAGACTATTTCCAGGATTTTCTGTAGACAAACACATTACTTGTCTACAAATGAACCTCCCAGCACTTGTACGCTTTTTGTGAGACTAAAGAATCAGGATTGTGATGCCATCTGAAGGTCACCAGATGGTCTGGGCTCTGTAAATCTAAAGACAGACTAGCAGTTGACGTCTCAGTCACTTAGGGGTGACTTTTCTTGAGAATGTAGAATGCTGGGCCAAGGAAGTAGAGACGAAAGTAACTCTGCTAAGGGTCAGTCACTGTCCCATCCCCACACACCAGGGAAAGCAGCCAGGGGATGGAGTGCAGGAGGGTGTACAGCCCAAGAGGACCCACTCCTCCCTCTCCAGTCTTCCCAGCCCCCACTCCTAATGGGCAAGGTGGTTGTGAAGTTTGGGGTGGAGAGATGGCTCAGGTTAAGTGCTTGCTCTGTAGGGATGCAGCCAGCCTTTCTGCAGGCTTTCTTCCCGTTTCCAGAAACAATGATCAGCTTTCCTTGAGAGTTTCTCTACAGAGTGACTCAGGACTCTGGGTTTCTCCCAAGTATGCAAGTGGGACCCAAGTTAATCAACTTCTATTTATTTTTGTTTTTTTCTTGTTCATCTTTTGTTACAGAGAATCCCGGTTACGCGAACTACAAAGGATAAAGAGAAAATGATTTTTTAATCCTCCATAGCAGGAGTTGAGGTTTGAGGGGTCAGGTGACTGGTGCTCTTGAAATCCTCTGTACTCCTTGAGTGATCAACACTCCTATATACAGAGGGACACAGGGGACCCAAAGTCAAGGAGACAGACACAGAATGAAGGCAGAGCTGGCAGATGCCCATCTCCTACCCAGTCCACTGCCCTGCATCGCTGTCGTCGTGGGGGAGGGGCTGTCTCCGGAGGAGTTCATGTACAGAGATCCCCACCTCCCATTCATAGGAGTCCTCGGGCTGGAAGGGAGGATGAGCAGAGCACACAGGTGAGGCCAGAGTACAGGGAGTCTGGCTCCCAGGAAACTGGATAGAGTCAGGAAAGGAGGAGAGATAGTGGGCATGTGTCGTCCTGGGTGGGGCCTGCCACATCTGTCCCAGCCAATGAGGAACCCGGCTGGGGAAGATGGGGAAATGGAGGGAACCCCTGAAGCATTTTGGCCTTAGTTGGAGGTTTGGAGAAGGAGGTTCAGCATTGGGGGGGCATGTAGAAGTGTCTTTGGGGAGTCCCAAGGACGGCACTACAGGAGGTGGCAGCTGGATACACAGATGGGGATCTTTGGGGAGAGGCCCTGCACCAGAACCATAAATGTACAAGTCACCAAAGTTTGGTGGATGTTGAGGACACGGGAGAGAGTGAGGTGGAGACAGGGTGGAGCCTCTGCAGAGGGGAATGGAGAAACCATTCCCCTGAGCCCACCTCCCAGGAGAGAGTGACATTTCAGTACTTGCCAGTCTAATTGAATTTAATTGTCTCCGCCAAGTTGCACTAAAACCTTTTCAAAGTCCCCAGAAATTAAGGAACATCGATATCACCGCTCCTGGGGGGGTTAATCCGTGTCCTCCCTGAGAACGGTGATTAATTTTTTACAAGCTAATCATATCTCTTAGGCAGGCTGTCAGCAGAGGATTCGCCATCTCTCATCAATAATGAAGCGATCGTGGGCCCCGTGCTCCTGCAGACTCCTGAATAATTCACCACTAGAACTTCAAACAAAAGAGCCCAGGGCCCAGTGCCCCTCATCGTCCTTCCCAAGTATCCACAGCGTGGGAGGGGTGGACAGGGGGACATAAAGGCTGATTGATGGACTCACATCTGGTTCCCCTTTTTACATGCTCTCACCTGCCTCAGCCATCTGTAGTCTGTCCCCAGCTCCCGCCTCTGCCTTTGCTGGCTCATTGGCACCCTATCACTTATCCCCGGTCTTTCACTACCCCCTTGCTTCTTCCTAACCATGACATTACTTTGCAAGGATGGCAAAGGACGTTTCTCTTTGACCTTTGCATCCTATGAAGCAGAAGGGGGTTGCCATGGTACCCATTGCACAGATGGGTAAACGGAGGTCCAAAGAGGGGAATCATTTTGCTCGAGGTCACTGTGCAAGTCCAAAGCATCACTTCTGTGACAATAAGTCTCTTGCAGGCTAAAGTGGAGCCTCTAACCTCTTTCCCATCAGCCCCAGCACACACTTCTCACCCTGGGGGACAGTAATGGCTGTGTACAAGGCTGGCCCTGGCTTCTCACTCTCACAGTTACAGCCTCAAGGACAGCGATCCGAGGCAAAGGGCACTAGACAGTGCATTGGGAGGAAGTGAAAAGGCTTGAGAGATTTGCAAGCCACTGGCCCCTCTCCTCCTTGGCAGCGGGACAGATAGGGCACATGCTAGGGACAAGAGCCATACTGGTGTCTGAGGCCACTGGAGCCCAATTGCTCCCATGCAAGTCTTGAGCAACTGTCCAGGAGGTCAGAGGTTACCATGTGGTCTGAAAGTGAGGCCTTGGGGAGGGAGAAGAATAAGGTCTGGGTCCTCCTTGTCATCACTGTCCTGGGGGAAAAGAAAAGGCCTCTTCCTCGGTGGACGCTCCCTCTGTAGGCTTAGATTACTGTCACAGGGCTCCCTTGCTTTCTATGACAGCCCTTGGTCTGCTCTGTGCCTGATCCCTGGGGACCCAATTCAAGTTGTCAGAAAACACTACAGTCCCCTTGAGGCTCCCACCCCTTTGTCCTATTCCTGGGTCAGTGCAGGGTGACCCCATCCTTGGGTTCCCTCAGGGACATGGGAGTTTATTAAGTCTGGGAAAGGTCTGAACACCCATGGATGCACTGATCACGTTGGGGCACTTTCAGAAGTCAGAGTATCATGTTGTGAGCGTGGTGTGAGGAGCCTGCCCAGGGTCCTCGTCCTAGGTTGGCCTCCCTGGGACTCAGTGATCTTGGGTGACTTCCCTCCTTCACCTTCCAGTCATCTGGAACAAAAGCCAACTGGGCAAGGTTGCTTTGAGGAGGGAGTGAGGTCACATAGAGAGTGACGTAACATGGCACCCAGCATGCGGTAAGTGCTCCAGCACTGTGGATCTCCCGGCCATGGTCCCTAGACCCTCAGCCTCCTCAGTCACCACATGCAATTCTTGAACAAATCCTACCAAGACAGAACCTTCAAGGCTTCTGTCGTGACTGCAGACAAACCCCACATCCCAGCTTGGAGTGGAAGGAGTTTGTAGTGAAGCCTGTCCCCCCTGGAGGCACCCCGCATTCAGGCTAGGGTTAGGAGTCCTTGCATCTGCCTCTCCTCTCCACCTCTCCGTCCTCCCTTCTCTGCCCACTGAACCTATTTTAGACTCAGAGGCAAAAGCCCGGGGAGGGCAAGATGCTCGTGAAGGTCGCATGGGAGCTGAGGGGCAGAGCTCCAGAGGTGCTTAAAAGTGTGTGTTAAGATCATGCTGTTGGGTCTGGGGAGATGGCTCAGCAATTAAAGGGACTTGTTTGCAAAGCCTGATGGCCTGGGTTCAATTCCTCAGTACCCATATAAAGCCAGATGCACAAAGTGGTGCATGCATCTGGAGTTCTTTTACAATGGCAAGAGGCCCTGGTACACCCATCCTTTCTCTCTCTCCTTACAAATAATAAATAAATGTGTATTTTTTGAGGTAGGGTCTCATTCTAGTCCAGGCTGACCTGGAACTTACTCTGTAGTCTCAGGCTGGCCTCAAATTCATAGTGATCCTCCCACCTCTGCCTCCCAAGTGCTGGGATTAAAGGTGTGCACCACCACGCCCTGCTAATAAAAATATTTTTTAAAAAGATCAAGCTGTATAACACAGTTGTTTTTCTTTTTGTCCTGATAGACTCCATCTTACAAATATCTTTTTTTTGAAAATTTTATTTTTGTTTATTTACTTGCAAGCAGAGACAGATAAAGAGAGAGAGAGAAAGGGGGGAAATGGGTGCAACAGGACCTCCAACCACTGCAAATGAACTCCAGATGCATGCACCGCTTGTGCATCTGCCTTTACGTGGGTACTGGGGAACTGAATCCAGGTCCTCGGGCTTTGCAGGCAAGAGCCTTAACCACTGAGCCATCTCTCCAGCCCCACAAACAGCTTTTGACTTCATGTTAATAACTCTACACCTGGGTGGACAATGAATGACACTATCTATCTGGTGCCACCCATGTGGCACAGGCTGATGAGTGACGAATTCCAGGGAGTAGAAAGGGTGCCTAAGAATTTACCAGGTGAATTGGAACCATGGAGGCAGATGCATGTATTAAAATTGTATCAGGAGGGGCTGCAGAGATGGCTCAGCAGTTAAGGCATTTGCCTGCAAAGCAGAAGGACCCAAATTTGATTCCCCAGTACCTATGTAAGCCAGATGCACAAGCTGGCTCATGTGTCTGGAGTTTGGTCACAGTGGATGAAGGCCCTGGTGCACCCATTCTCTCTCTCTCTCTCTCTCTCTCTCTCTCTCTCTCTCTCTCTCTCTCTCTCTCTCTCTCTCTCTCTCTCTCTCTCTCTCCCACTCTCTCTCAAATAAATATATTTTTTAAAATCCCATCAGGAAAACTAGGCCCAAGAAGTTATCAGACCCACCAGAATGAGGAGCAGGTGTGACTCTCACCTGGATGCCATAAAGAAGCGGACACCCACCCTGACCTGTCATCTGACCACTCAGTGTGTGTGTGTTAAAGAACTCCAGATTGTTCCACCACTCTGTTCCTGCTATTGATATGGCCTTCTCAACTGCCAGCTCCAGTCCACCTGCTGCCTGTCCATCCACCATGCTGGCACTGTCCTCCATGTCCCCTCGCTTCTGCAGCCCTGACCCCGCAGCCTCCAGCCTCGCCTGGGACAGCTTGTTTATCAATACAGGGACCTGGGCATTTCTATCAGCTTCCATCTCTCAGGCCACTTTGAACCTCTGCCCTTTTAACCCTTTGTAGTTATCCCATAACCCACCTTTACGCTTATAGATAGATATAGTTATCTATTTGCTGTGTGATGTGCAATGTGTGATTTGAGAGTTAACATTAGTAATCAAGACTGGGATAAAAGAACCTATATCAGCCTCGGCCAAGGCTATCTAGGAAAGCTGGGGTATCTCACAAATTGCTACCATTGAAACCCCCATGACTTGTGAATTTATTGCTGGCCAAGAAATTCTGACATGGTGAAAGACACAGTGTGTTCATCTTGATTTCCGACATCCCAAGTTCACAACAGTGTGGTTTGAAGAGCCAGATAGACTTGAGTTCAAGTCCTGACTTGGGGCTCCTTCTTCCCGAGTGGACTCTGTAGTCCACTCTCCAGTCTCAAACACCCGTTTAAAATGAGAATCAAGAACTGGGGGGTGCAGCTCAGTGTTAGAAAATTTGCCCAGCCTGTGAGAGGCTCTGGCTTCTATCTCCTCAGAACCACATAGAAAATAAGGGGGTGGTCTTCAGTAACAACACACTTGGGCCAAGAGGACCAGGCTGAGTACTAGGCTATCCAGGGTCCCCTGCCACAAGGACTGATCCAGATGGCCCACGGAGGAGGATATCCAGCTGATTGGGGATGGGGAGGGGGGGCATTGGGGATAACAACTCACTGAATAATGTAACTCATTATCGACAATAAATATATATTTAAGACTTAAAAAAAAGAAAATAAGGGGGTGGTGAATATAAAAATCTACTTCCTGGGAGCTCTCTCTTTTGGTAGGTATGTGTGTATGTGTTGTTTGTATTCGTGTGGGCACACATAGGTGTGCAGGTGCGTGTGGAAGCCAGAGGTCAAAGTCACTCTCCCCCTTACTCTTGTTGCACCCTGAGCTAGCCTTGGATTCCAGGAACCCCTGTCTCTGCCTCCCCAGCCCAGGGGTGACAAGTGGGTCCCCACCCCCACTAGGTGTTTTATGTGGGTGCTCGGGATTTGAACTTCAGTCCTCATGTTTGCAGGGTTAGCACTATACCCACTGAGCCATCTCCCAAGTCTTCTTGAGAGAAGGAACTAGCACATTATCTACACAATATGTGCTGACAGAGACCAGCTGTGATTCCCAGACTGGAGTGTCAGGCTCTTCTGTTGTTGGCTTTTAAAAATATTTTATTTATTTGCAAGGAGAGAGAGAATGGGCACACCAGGGCCTCCTGCCACTGCAATGAACATCAGATGCATGCACCACTTTGTGCATCTGGTTTACATGGGTACTGCGGAATCGAACTCTGGTCATTAGGCTTTGCAGGCAAGCGCCTTAACCAGAGAAATCTCTCCAGTTCTCTGTTTTATCATTGACTATTTCCTGGGTCACTTCCCGTGAAGGTCCCTTGGGGGTTACTCAAAACACAACCTGATCTTTCCAGGGTCCCAGAGTTTGGCAGGCTGGCATTTGAGTCCCTAGCTGTAAGCCTTCCCAGTGGTACATGTGACCTTGAGGAGGTCATGATATCATGGGCCAGAGGTTAGCATTTCCCCACAGCCCAGGTCAGGAAGTGAAACTGTGGACAAAGAAAAGCAGGGACCTCGAAGTTCACCTTTGAGGGCCTGGCCCATCTGCTCTGGCTCCAGCAGGTACCTGTGGCACCCCTGGGATCCCCTGGGGCTCCAGCCTAGCATGAGAGGAGGAGGCAGAGGAAGGGTGCCTTTATGCTGCTCTCCCAGTTCCGGCTGACAAAACTACATTTGCATTTAAATGGAGGTTTGGGAGTCAGTAAATCTCCATTTCCCAACCGCGGAGCCTAATGGTTGTTTAATCATGTTTAGATGAACCCCCTGGAGCACAGGGGGCTGGTGCATCTTAAATCCATGCTGCAGAGACCAAGATCAAACTGGGTTCTGTTCGGGTGGGGTTTCCACCACCGAGGACAGAGCGGTGATTCCAGAGACTGGGTAGGCCTTTGTCCCTGCACCTGCCAGGAAGGACTCTGGGATTTCTCAGAAGTAGCTGACAACTGAAACTTTCCCAGCAGGCCTTGCGCCGGATGGGCAGCCAAGGGCTCTGGCTGGAACACAGGCTTTGCAGAAACTTGCCTCTGATCACTCTGTGGCCATAACCCAGCGGATCTGGGTCTGGTGGATAAACCCAGAGGAACACACAGCCAGTCTAATATATCAAGGCAGACATTAGCAGGCTTGGAGGTCACTGGAGGAGGGACTCAGTCTACCTTCTATGAAAGAGAGAAGAGTGGCCTGTTACTCACTCACCTGGTCAAGAGACCACCGCTCACCTAAAGACGTGCTAGGGAGGTGGGAGGAATAGCTCTACCCTTAATGAGATAATGTACTGTACTCCTGGAAGCCCCTCCTTGGGTGCCCTGGCTCACAGACCCTGCCTGCTTTTCTGAGTGTTCCCTTTCTCTTCTTTTTCTTTCACTAGAATGCCAGCAGAATTCCTAAGCATGCTTGCCCGGACACTTTGAGGCATTTCCACCGTTTTATCAGTAAATCTTTGCCCTTCTCACTCCTTGTCATCCATGTGCTTACGTTTTAGTGGTCATGAGACAGAGGACTAGACAGTTTGAAAATCTACAAGAAGACCAGGTATGTAGAGCCCCTGCCATACAGTAGGTGCCTCTGTGTGTGTGTGTGTGTGTGTGTGTGTGTGTGTGTGTGTGTGTGTTAGGCATGCCAGCATGTGCATGTGTATATTTGTTTGTGTGTGGGCACAGGTCACATGCACATGCATGGAAGCTAGAGGTCAATATCCAGTATCCTTATTGTCTGAAACAGGGTCTCTCAGTGAATGTGAGCTCACAGATGTCACAAGATGAGCTAAGCTAGCCGGCAAGCCCTAGGGATCCTCCTGTCTCCTCCTCCCAGTGCTGTGATTACAGGTGGCACCATGGCACTGGGAATTTTTTTTATGGTGTGGTGGTTTGACTATAAGATGCCCCATAAAGCCTCCTGTGTTTGTGATTAAGCAAGCCTCATAGTTAATCCCCAGTGGAGCCTTGCTGGAGGAGATGCATCTCTTGGGCAGAAATTGGGGTTTATTCATCTAGACCACTGGGTGTTCAGCGCTCACTCACTCTTGCTGCTGCTTCCCAGCTGCTGTGACAAGATGTGATGCCAGCCTCTGCTCTGCCATGCTTTCCCTGCCAGGATGAAGCTTCCCCTTAAGACTGCGACCCTGAAGTAAACCCTTGCCTGCCATCAGCTGGTCGGATGTTTTTCCAGCAAGGAGAAGGTAACTGCTATGGATTCTGGGGGTCCAAATTCAGCCCTACAAGTCATCTCCCCAGCCTGTGGGGCTTTTGAACAATGCAGCCAGTATAATTCCAGGATTCCTTGAACTTGAACATGATCTATCTTTCTGGGGCCTGCTTTGTGGCTGTCATTTTCAGCCTTTCAACTGAGCTTCTGGGGACTCATTTTAATACACTCCCATCTCATTTCTGGTTGAGAGAGGAGCCTGAAACTATTATGTTTCTGAGGCACTTGTGCTCAGGTCACAAGGCACCCTCCAAGGGCTGCCCTTGCCACTGAGAGTGTCTTCTGTGGGTGGCAGGTACGATTTGTCCTGTTGTGCCAGTGAGAGTAGGTGTGGGACAGAGCCACCCCCAGAGTCAGGTCTGATCTTCCCATGACCGTTGACCCCATGCAGTCCTGAATGACAGACAGCACGGCTTCTTGCCTGCTGTGGATCATAGTGGTACTTTGTGGAGGGAGAAACAAGATGAGAGAGGGAGAGCAGCTTTCTCGAGGTCCCCCAGCCGGATGAGGTGCTCAGATCACACAGCTGCTGACTGTTGGGCTGTGCCCTGTAACCTGAACTCCACTCCCTCACACAGGGGCAGGTGCCACATAGGAGATCTCTAGGATTGTCTGGCCTGAAAGAATCCTTTCTTCCAGTGTTGTGAAGGGAGGAGGGGCTCGGCTCCTGCTCAGTTCTATCTTCACCAGATCATTGCTTTGGGGGTCTCAGCGAAACACCAGGCTGCAGGTGGAACACAGCCCATGGGTGCTCAATCACCCTCTCTCGCCCTCCAGGTATTTCCCAGGCTCTGTTTCTGTCAGTGTGTGTTAGCAGTGAGCTGTGTCCTTGGTCATCTGTCTGGATCTTAGGTTTTGGGTCAGGGCAGATGACCTTTCTAAGGCTGTACTTGCTGTCTGCCTTTGTTTTCTGAATCTGAGACAGCCAGGTTGGCCTGGAGCCCAGCACCCAAAGTCCCAGATGTCAGTGAGGCTGTTCAGAAACTTCCTGGTGACAGGTCTGGAGTTCAGTTCCCAGCCACCTGACAGCCATCACCTCCTGGGCCGGGGGGTGGGGGGGGGAGAAGAGGTGCTGAAAGGCCATGTGGTTTGACACAAGCTTTACCCATCCTCCTCCAACCTCATTCCTACACTCCAGGGAACTCGACCTCAGTGCACCCCTATCCTGTGCACCCTCCTCCAGAGGACTGAATACCCCTGGCCCAGCCAGACCTTCAGACCTCAACCGCCTCTCTGAAGTCTTCCCTCACCTGCTTGTCTCTGCTGTTACGCTGGGTGGCAGGGGTCCATGGGACTAGGTGAGCTGTGCATACAGAGAGAGAGAGAGAGAGAGAGAGAGAGAGATTGAGAGGAGAGCTGGAATCCTTAGACCTCAGGGTAGAAAGATCCCAGACACGTTCCTGCTTCTCCGCGCCTCAGTCTCCCCATATAAAGATGAGAAAAACAACAGTATGAAATTCCATGAGGTACACATGGGTGTTACTCTGGCCACCCTGGCTGAAGCCATGGTTGTGGCAGAGAGAAGCAGGGCTGAGCAAGGCTGCTGTGGGGACCAGATCCACACCATAGGGTGGCACTTGGGGACCATTATGGCTGCTGGAAGTCTTCTCACCTCGGTCACTCATCCTCTAGGACATGCCCCTGTGCTCCACCCGGGCTAGTTACTTTGGAAATGCCAACTGGGCCTCCTTGGAGCTTTGGCCTGCTACCCTGTCCCCCTGCCCTTTCCTGTCCACTGAAGGTCCCTCATTCTTCAAGTGTCACTTCAGCTGTGGTCACCACCAAAGCATGTTTACTGGTCAGCCTCTCGTATCTTCTGCGTGCATGCCTTTCTAATCCATCATGGACTTCTGAGAGGGAAGGCCTTTATCTCATCCTGAGCCTGACATGTAGGCCTGGCACAGAACAAGAGCTTCCTATATGGGAGCTATGATTTGGACATGTGCCACAGCATTCAGGGATACTGTCTTGCTTAGTTCAAGGTAGCCATTGACATCAGACAGGCCTGAGTTCGAATCCCAGTCTTACCCTTTATTAATAACAGGAAGTGACACAGAGCAAGGTCTCAACAAATGGGGGTTGGTTGACTCTGTGGGCCCGGTGGAGACAGACGAATGTCCTCACCTGTGTCACCAGCTCCTATAATACACACTTCTGTTTTCTCACCTGTGGGATAGTATCACAGAGCTCTGAAGACTAAGAAGTTAACTTATCCCCTACCTGGCTCTGAGCAAGCTCTCAAGACCCGGCGGTTGGTGTCATCATTACTGTTAGTGTTGGTGTAACTAAAGCCCCAGTTGAGAACTTGGGAGCCAGCCCTATCCCCCAAGGTACAAAGTGCCCTTGACCAAAATGAAGGTGTGGCCTCCTTGAGGCCATTCTTTATGTCCCTGGCACCTGCCCACCTTCCCAGCTCATGGGCCCTGGCATCGTTGACTGGGACTGTGCTCTCTCCAAGCCTGCCCTCCTCTCCCCTCTGAAAATGCAATTAGACATATGTTTACCAGAGTACATGGTAGCAATCCGCCATTTCCACTGTATCCCGTGCACAGTCCCAGGAGAGATGTGTTTTGTCAGCATCGTCCACCTATGGGCGGCGGGGCTCTAGTCCTCTCAACTCTGAAAGAAAAATCAGAGCCATCAGCACTCCGGGGCTGAGAGAAGCTGGTTGGAAGCTGGTCGAATCCACCTTTGGGATAGAGTGCTTTTAGCTCTAAGAGTCTCCCTTTTAGCTCCTCCCACAGGGCCTCTGGGCAGGTCCATGAGACTTCTTTTAGCCAAGGGACATCAGCTCACTGGACTCTTTCCCAGGTGGTTCCTCCCAGGACCTTGGGGCGGGGGCACGGAGACTGGCATTCTCCAATGGGACATGAGAAGACACAATGCAATGGAGGCTTGACATGCACTTCTATTAGGGCTCTGGGAGCACTGCTGCTTGCTATCTGATGTCTGTCTGTCTGTCTGTCTGTCTGTCTGTCTGTCTCTCTCTCAGTAAGCTAGCTTGCTGGCTAGCTTAGCTCATCTTGTGACATCGGTGAGCTCCATATTCAGAGAGAGAGAGAGAGAGAGAGAGAGAGAGAGAGAGAGAGAGAGAGAGAGAGAGAGAGAGATCCATTCTACAGCGGCAGGAGGCCCAGGTGAGAGAGCAGAAGAGCCTTCCAGGCCAGCCAGGCACAGCCCACCTGCATCACCTGCAGACAAGCCTGCTGTGTGCTCAAGGGCTGCTTGGCTTGGGGGTGTTTGTTACACAGCACCAGATAACCAGAGCAGTCCCCCAGTCCTGTCCTGAAAGGCTCTCATCTGACTGCTCCAGGGCCAGGCGGAAATGCCCAGTCACTTCTGCTGGTCCTGCCTGGGGGTTGGGGAGACATGCCTTCTTCTCGACAGGCTCCCAGTTCACTGTATGATGGCTCATGAGTGGGACAGAGCACCGACAGCAAGGAGGCTCTGAGTACAATCAGACGAGAGTTCCCTGAACTAAGAACAGAGCTCCAGGAGGTCACATGCCTGCACCCCCCCCCAAACACACCTAGAACAGTGCCCCGGTGTATGCAAACACCGCTGGAAGTGAGCCTGAGCTGAGGGAGGGGTGGCGGTTCCCCTTGAAGAAGGGAAACAGGAAACTCACCACAGAAGGGCAGGGCCTGCCAGGGCCATCATGACTGAAGGGGTACACGGGGTACAAGAGAAGTTAAGCTGGGAAGCATGCGCCTACCTCTCTGGAAAGGGAGGGCCTGGAGCATCTGGGCTATTCTCTGAGGCCTAGTGGATGGCCCGTAACCATCTGTGAAGCCACTTAAGAGAATGAAATCATTTTATAAAAAATTAAATTGGAAAAGTTCCATGGGAACCTTTGAAATGTTCAGAGTGGTGGCTTTTTTCATAAAAGGAAAGATAAAGGAGGCCCTCCGGGTCCTTGGGTCACACAGGGACTGTGTGGCCCCTAACATCATTCGAAATGACAACTATCAGCCCACATCGAGAGACTGGCTTTGTTCTAGAGAGAATCCCAGGATTTGTTTTAAGGGGTTGCCCCACCGAGGCCCCTCTAGAGAGCACTTCCAAGGAGCTCGGTGGGTTTTATATGCATTCTCTTCCGTCTCACCTGTCAGATCAGCGCTGTAATAAAACCTCTCTCTCTCCGATGCTTCACAGAGAGCACACGTGAGGACATTTTGATAAAGTTAAAAGCATTCTACAAACGTAAGGTATGATTAGCAGTACCTGCCATGCCCCAAGAAGGGAGGTGAATTTTCCCAAGGTCACAGAAAAAGTGCATGAAGGAACCAGAAAAGAAACAAAGTCTCCTTTGATCACCAGGGTTGGGACCTTGTCTGGCACACATAGAGAACATGGCCTGGCACTTGGTAAGTGCCTGACTGGTCATCATCACCCAGTGATTGAGGGAAGGGGGTGACTGAGCAGGAGAGGGAGATAGGGAGAGTTAATGGGTTGGAAAGAAGCCCTTCAACCCGGAGGCAGGTTGAAACCTCTCTCCACTGAGAATCAGAAATACCAGCACAACTAAAGCATATGCCGTGAAGGTTGCCGACATGCAGACAATATTCCTTGCACATAGAAACATTTAAAATTATGTCCCAGTAGCAAGGGACCATGCTGAAAGCCTTAGTGTGTATGGCCCATGTATCTTATCCTTGCCTAAATGCAAAGCTGCAATGTGTGTAGAAATGTCATAGGATCCTTTGTGCAAGCCTACATTGGTAGATTGCAGTCCTCGCCAAGCATCTTCAGAGCCACCCTGTGATGTCACTTGTTAAAATCAGATGAGAACACAGCAACCCTTTGAGATGTAACTTGAGAGCCACCAGAAACATACACGAGGTGTGGTGGTTTGAATGACATACCCCCCATAGTCTCATGTGATATGAATACTTGGTCCCCAGCTGGTGTCCATCTGGGAGGTGGAGCTTTACTGGAGGAGGTGTGTTGCTGGGGGTGGGTTTTAGTATGTTAGAGCTCAGCTCCCCCTTTGCTGGAGCTCAGCTCACTGTCGTGTTTTCTTGCTGACATGTGATGCTCAGTCTCTGTTTTTCCAGCCCTGATGGAGCTTCCCCTCCAGATTGGAAGCTAAAATCAACCCTTTCCTCCCATCAGCTGCTTTGGTCAGGTGTTTTGTCCCAGCAATGAGAAGGTGACCACAAATGAAACCATGAAGCATGACTGTCTCTAAGGAAGCCCATGTCTACAGGTGGGTGTCCGCTCTCCTTTCTATGAACCTCCTTCTTTAAATCTATGGTAAACTTCTTCCCAATGACTCCAACTGTGCTTCAGACTGGCTTGTCCTGAAAGAACCCAACTTTACCTGAGTGGAGGGCTCTGAAAAAAACTGGTGAGGCTGCAGCAGGTGTGGCTGTGTCCTTAGTCCCCACCCTGTCATAGCTGATAGGGACTCTGAACGTTCTGGCAGTGTGATGGGCCCCCAGGACCTTTGTTGGAGTTACCTTCTTGTTGCTGGGACAAAACACCTGACCAGAGGCAGCTGATTGGAGGAAAGGGCTCATTTCTGGCTTACAGGTGCATCCTGGGAAGGGGAAGCATGTCAGGCACTTGGGTATCCCCAGCAGCAGCAGGGAAGGAACAGCAAGCCTGAGTCCCTACTGAACACCCAGTAGGGCTCAAGGTCAAGTCGCTCCAGGAACACACCCCCTCAGCAAGGCTCCACGTCCCAAAGGCTCCACCAGCTGAGGAGCAAGTATGGAAAGCACAGGAGTCTCTGGGGACCATCTTGCTCACACCACCACAGCCTTCCTACCCCATTCAGGAGCCTGAGTTGGCCTTTGTCCCTCCTCCTTGGTTCTTCTACCCCACTTCCTGCTCTGGGTCCCCCAGGCATTGCTTTTTCTGTTCCCACTTCACAGGCAGGCCTGCCCAGCTTGGTGCCCTCACATCCCCATGGAGGGAGGGCATTCTCATCCTCTGACCTGCACTTGGCAATGGGATTTTCTTAGGCCAATAGCATGGGGATGGGAGGAGGGGAGCAAGATGTACCAATGGCCATAGGGTAGAAGAGTCTGGTGGGGAGACACCTGACAGGACTCCAGCCCTGAGCAGAGCCTCTGGCCAGCTGCAGGTGGGAGCTTTGCAAATCCTGCATGGCATGAGTTGTCATGGCATGTCATTGAGTTGGGGTGTGTTTGTTACCTGGCAGCACTGAGGCCGCAGCTAGCTACATCTCAGATTTTCAAGTGCCCTGAAGTCTGCTACCTGCCACACTCCCAGAATTATTGCTAACGAGGTAGTTTAATTAGAGTCCCAGGCCCTCCAGGAGAGATAAACATTGATCTACCTGGACATCCATTACTGACTCATCATCAAGATGTCAGCCAGCCACCTGCCTTTGCCCATCGTTTTCCCTCTTTCCTGCGCCTACAACTTCCTGGGAATTTTGGTGGCTGCCCACTTCCAGACTTCCTTAGAATTTTGGCTGACTTCCCTTGACTCTGTGCTATCACACCTTATCCCTTCACCCAGCAGATGTGTCGGTAGACCTATGCAATGCTTAATTGCCATGAGTCATCATTTGGACTCATTCTGAACCTACAGAAACTTCTGCAGTCCCGAGTGCCTATGGAGTCCCCTCCGCCTCTCTGAGGAATCTTGCTCTGTCTTCAGTAACTCCTACTTGCACACCCCTCTTTGCAGGGCCTCCGTCTGTTCTCATTTATTCTCCACTTGACAGGGAGACAAGGAAGCGGAGAGCCACTGGCTTTGGGAGGTGCAGAAAGTGTTGAGTTTCTGGTGCTCTAACAACCAAGCTACTCCAACCTGAGCCCAGAAAGGCTCCATTGCTCTCGGAACCCATTGCACTGCCAGAGCCTCATTGCTTCCTGCATTCAGGTGGGCAATGATGGGTCTTCTTGGCACGCTTGCTGTGTGCTGGAGGTCCATGTTCTCAGTGCCTGGAGACATGTCTTCCCTGACCTCCCTCGCTTGTTCACATTCATTAATGCCAGAGTTGATTCATTCACTAAACACCTATTCTAGGCCCTAAAAGGAGCTATGAAGCATAATGCGGCCTCCCCTGAGACTCTCTAGGCCCTTGGGGAGATGTGTGCCGGCAGATGTCACTGTCATTGTTATAATTAGTGACATTCCCAATAGAGTAGCTGCCATTTGTTGTACACTCGCCGTTCACGTTGTGCATGTCACCTCCTATAACCGTCATCATCCTGCTAGTGGAACATCACAGCCAAAGCTACGGATGCTCAGAGAGGTCAACTCACTGTGATGAGAGGCCCATGGGAGGGAGTCCATCCTGGGTCTGCTGACCTCCTGAGCTCCGGCTTTCCCTTCCACGAAGGGTGCAGGTGTGTCTAGGCATGAGGGCTCAGGGGTGGGGATCGTGGGAAGGCTGCTATCACACCCTGACCTGAGCTGGTCCTGAAAGGGGCTGGGATGTAGATTCGGAAGGCAGGCCAAACCCTGACACAGGAAGGGCCTGGAGGATGGGCTGAAGAGCTCCAGCATCCAAGTCACCTGAAGAACTTGCGGCAAAGGAAGGTTCCAGGCCCTTACCTGAGTCAGGAAGGCATGGGGCGAGCACTATGCCCCTGTCCTTGTTAGACCCTCTAAGAGGAGGACAGCAGTCCCTGCTCAGCCTGAGCCAGCTCTACAGCTGCACTGGTCATTCCTCCAGCTGACCAGAGCACCAATTTGCATTTATGTTCTTATGTCCTACCTGAGGTGAGGCTGCAGAGCCCTGAGATTCACCTAGGGTCCAGCCTGGTTCCTGTTATGGCGAGCTCAGTGTGTGGGAGGAAAGCAGGTAACACCCCTGCCCATCCCCTCCCCAGCTACAGCAGCAACCCCTCCTACTTGGCAGTGGAGTTAGCCCAGCCACTGGGGACCCTGAGGAATGGTGACATCATCAAGGGGATGGGAAACTGAGGGAAAAGGAGAAGCTGAGATCCCAAGGATGTTCCTTGGCTGTCAGTGATCTCTGAGTAGACCACATGGGCACCCCGGGTTCTCCTTGGGAAGGGATAGGCAGGGCAAGGCCCAAGGGTGAGCCATCACTGTCCTCTGCCAAGTTGCTTACAGGCCTTGACTGGACTTGGCATCTGGTGTGACCGCCTTTGGCGTGGCTTTGGGATTCTCCTGGGGAGCTGGGCCCTGGGTGCTCTATCTTCTCTAGCTTGACTCTCAGGGGAGCCTGGGGGGAGAGCCAGTGAGAGAGGCCTCCTTTCTGTCTCCAATGGCAGCCATGCCAGGCTCCACAGGCCCTCCGTGACTCATTTTTCCCTGAGAAAGTGTTTTCTAACACACCGTCTAGCTATTGCCACTGCCTTGGTCTCATCAGGTGGGGAGTCTGTAACACAACCAGGTGTGTAGAAGAATTGATGAATTCTTGATCAGTCAGTGTGGCTCTGAACAACATACTGTCACACACCAGCTGGGGACACAGAGATGACAAAGGAGGAATCTTGGTGTGTGCCACACAGTGGACACAGTAGCTCACACTGCTTTGACTGTCAGGGGCCACTGATGCATGTCTGTCAGCTGCTGAGGGCACCTGGAAAATGAGGGTCACTCTTCAGCAATGACCTTTGACCTCAAAGACTGTACAGTCTCCTCTCACCTAGCCCTTCCAGCTCATGCCAGAGACAAGGGCGGCCTGTGTAGTCCTACAGGTCTGGGAGGCCCGGGAGACCCTGCTGGCTCAGATCCGATTTCTCTCATCAGTCCAGTGTCCTTGGCAGATAGATCATTAGGGCTCCTTCTCCTTCTTCGTGAAGCCTCTTCCCTTGCCAGCTGCAGGGTGGAGAGCCAGCAGGATGAGTCTATGGAGTGACAACTTCAAGGCCAGGCACTGCTCAGGAAGAGGAGCAAAGTGGAAAGTTGGGTGACGTGTGCCACAGAGTCCCCAGCCGATGGCCTTCCTCACATGGCTGCAGGGACGTTTTCAGGGCCGGTGTCTGGGAGGCCCATCCTTCCATGAAATCCCCACCACAGAACCAGCTGGGGGTTGCTCAGTATGAAACCCATGAAGCACACCTGCCCTGTGAACCAGCTGGAGAGATGGCTCAGTGGCTAAAGGCACTTGCTTGCAAAGCCTGATGGACCAAGTTCGATTCCCCAGTATCTACATAAAGCCAGATGCGCAAAGTGGCCCAAACATCTGGAATTTATTCACAGTGCCAATAGGCCCTGGTCACAACACTGTGCTTCTCTGAGGAACTTTACAGGGGAGCAGACAGGGGGCCTCTTGGAGGCTCACAGCACAGTAGCAGGAGATAGGCTGCAATGAGTCCTGCACTGAGCGAATTCTCCTAAACTTCTTTGCCCATGGCTATCCTCTGGACAGAACAGTCTAGATATTTTCTTGGCGGCTGTCAGGCTAGGGGAACTCAGCCAGCTAAGCCTCGGTTGGATCTACCCAACATGGACCCTCTGACTCTCCCAGTATCCTGTCTTGACCTCTGGCCTCCTTCTACCTTGGGAAATGCTCTTTAAGGCTAGAATTCTGCCATCCACTGCTGGAAGTCCCTAATAGTGCTGCTGGAGTCAAAATTCAGAGGACTTGATGAGCCAGGTTAATTTTAGGGTGATGCCCAGGAGTCCTGCAGGGACGGCTGCTTGGATAAATGAGTTCATTTTATCCAAGTTCCCAGGATCTTGGGGACTTTGGTGCTGAGGGTGTAGATCTGTGTTGGGGGGTGGGAGAGGCACGTCCTGCATGGAGTGTGCTCTGGGGTCCAGAGGGACTCCATGAAGGAGGCCTGCACGCTCAGCTCTGTAATTAATGGTGCTAATAACACTCGCTCAGATGGTCAGTCTCAGCAGAGAGCTTGGGAAGCAGGGCGGGTGTGCCCGGAGGAACCACATCAGCAGCTTTGGGGGTGGGAGTGACGGATTAAAAGCGGACATGACAGTTCCTGGCAGTGGAGGGTGGTAGGAGAGGTGTCCCTCTGAGTCACCAGAGCATGGAGAGGGACAGGGCAGGGATCACTGGGTGTGCTCAGAACAAGCTGTGTGGCATAGGGTGGTTCCTTGGCCTCTCTGAGCAGTACTTTTCTACTTTGCCAATGGAAATCACAATCTCTGTGTTGAGGAGTGAAGGATGCCTGCTGAGTGTATTGAAATGCCCAACACGCCTGTGGCATGCTCTTGTGAGCACGTCTTCTCTGCCTCCTTTATGAGCTCAGAGGCTGGTAGTGGGCAGTTTGTCTTCTACATTTCTCATTGAAGTCTAAACACACACAGAAAAATGCATCAGTCTTTTTGTTTCTAATTCAAAATTTATTCCAATTCTTCTAGGGCCAGAAATGTGATAAAAAAAAATCAGGAATCAAAAATGTATTGCTTTGATTTTAGTTTTAAAATAGCATTTCAAATTATTTTGAAATATTTGAGACGCACAAGTTGCAGACATAGCAGAGTTCTCATGGATCCAGTGTCCCACATGGAATATTACACAAACGTAAACATGATGAATGCGTGCGTGTGTGGTATGTGTAGATGTGCACACCCCCATGTGTACATGCAAAGAGCAGAGGAGAATGCTGGGTTCCCTTCTCTTATCCTCACCCCTGTATTTCCTTGAGACGGGGTCTTGCCTCAACCCAGAACTGCTGTCCATCAACGAGCCTCAGGGATTCTCTACTTTCCAAAACATGCCCCCACCCACCTCCCTCCATGGACTGGGGTCACAGACATGTGTGGCCACACCCAGAGTTAAAAAACTTTTTTATTGATAACCTCAATATATATAGACAATATACCATGATATGACCAAAACCCCCTCACCGCCCTCCCTTCCTCCCTTCCCCATATTCCCTCCAGTGGGTCTCTCTTCTATTTTGGTGTCATCATTGTGCAGGTCTTGTGCAGGTAGCATCAGCCTCTGTGAGGTCATGAATCCCATGACCACTTTGTGTCTGGAAGACAGTATTGTAAGCACTCTTCCCCTTCCTTTGGCTCTTACATTCTTTCCACCACCCCTTCCCCAGTGGTCCCTGAGCCTTGGAGGGTGTGACAGAGATGTCTCAGTGCTGAACACTCCACTGTCACCTCTTCTAAGCACTTTGATGAGTTTTGAATCACCCCAGAGGTCACTGTCATCTGAAAAGAGAAATTTCTCTAGCCCAAAGTGAGAGCAGCGTTAATATATGGGCATAAACATTAGTGCTTTTCCTCTAAGGCTTTTGACCTCCTCAGCCATGGATTTTTGATTAGGTTTTCAGTACTAGGTAGGAATTCCCTCCTGTAGAGTGGGCCTCAAATCTGATGAGCAGTTGGCGTCCCCCATAACAGACATGTCACTACAGCACCAGTTGGCACATTTGGCCTGGCTGGTCCACCGTAGAGCCTTCAGAGTCCACTGCTGGTTAAGACCATCGATGACTTTCTCTTCCTAAAGGCTGCGTATGCATAGCTCTTACCTGCACCCTGACTTGGAGGGATTTCCAGCTCAGCTCCTACTTGATTTCTCAGTGACCTGCAGCCCCAGCAGGTGGGGTCTTCAGCAATAGGTCTTACCATCTAGTTCTGTTGGGCAACCAGGAGCCTTGGCAATGACCTGGAATGTTCTGACACCCAGATATTTTTATGTGAGCTCTGGAGAGTTGAGCTAGTAAGTATCCAGTCTCAATTTTAAGTGGCAAGTGCTCTTAACCACTGAGCCATCTCCCCAGCCCTGATCATTGTCTTACAAAAGAACTTTTTACCTAAAATGCAAAAATCATTGGTTGGGACCATGGCCCTCTGTCAAGTTCAATGGCTCTTTACCTCAGGGTCCTCATCTAGCCCCAGGTGGCCCAGCTGACATCCTGTCCCTGGACACCTGCCTACCTGGCCTTCTTCCTGCTTCTCACCGCTTCCCCACCTCCCCCTGCTGGCCAAAGGAGGTGACTTCCTCGGGGACCTGAAAGCCAGGTTGACTCATTCATTCACTTGGAAAAAAGTTGTCAGAAGACAAGTTTACAAAACAAAAGCTACCTCAGCAGACTCGCTGACCTGCCACTTGGTGGCTTTGAGCAAGTCCCTTAATCTCCAAGTGGATGCTGTCAGATTCCCCTGGAGGGCTGAGGATGCTGGGAGATAGCGTGTGGGCCAAGCCCAGGCAGGAGCTTCCATGGGTTAGCTGGTGCCACCCCAGGGCATGTGAGGTCTGAGAATGTCATCAGCTGCCCACCACCCCTTAAATCCTGGGGAGGCCATGCTCTGGGGAGCAAGCGCTCAGTGTCACCCTGCCCAGCTCCCAGGGGCTGCAAAACTACTTCCTATGTTCTCTGCCCAGAGCAGCAGGCCCAGGTTGGCCACTCAGCAAAGATGCCTTTTTAGGGGCTCTGGCCATTCATACCTGGACAGAGCCTCATATGGGTGTCTGGGAAGAGAAAAGCTTCCCCGCAGACCTCCCGGCACCCACCTGGGCACTGTGGGCGATGGGCCTGGTGAGCCAAAGCGGATCCGTGTGCTTGGCCTGTCACAAGCCCAGCCTGCTGGCGCACTGCAGTAAAACCGCCTCCGACTTAATATATGCTAATTAGATTTTAATGGGATTCAGATTTCCAGCAGTAGTGCAACGTTAGCCATGGTAAGTTATAATCATATCTAATTGGTAATTCTAACATAACAAATTTCTTGGATAAATTATTCTTAGTTAATAGTCCCCTAGGAACAACCTCGACACACACATTCATGCATGCGTGCGCGCACACACACACATGCTCACACACTTTCCTACTTTAGGGGAAACTGAGGTAAAAGGACAAGGTGGGAAGAGGCTCATGACCTCCTTTCATGCAGAGTGCACCACTTTCTGTCCCCTAGAGCCCCGCCCCCACCGTGGCACTCAATTCCCGTCCCTCCACCTCACCTAGACTCCCCAAGTTTCTCCCTTCATGGCTGACCCCCGATGAGGCAGCCAGGATCTGGAACCTGACAGTCTGGCTGGACCCACTAGCTATACATCTGTGTTTTAGATGGGATGGCCTCAGGGGACCAAGCACAGTGGACCATAAAGTGGGCTTTCTCCCTCATAGTGACCTGGGTGTTTTGGTCACAGCCAAGGCACCTGGACTGACCTGTGAGGGGCCAGGGCTGACTGGAGGCCTCTCTTCTTCAAAGCTGGCTGTCAGGTCAAGGTTATTCTCCTGTGGGTGCTGTGACCCCTCCCCATTCACACTGCTATTCCTACCATATGCAGAGTGGCTTATTCTGCAGTGAGAGGGGGGAGCTCTTTAAGGTTGGCCAGTATCTCCCTTGCCCAGCACAGGCCCTGGGTGGGCGAGACTCAGGGTGTGTGGAACTGGTGAATGAACCAGCAAGTGGAGGAATGAGTGGAGGATCCATGGCCCCTCTGAGGCTGGTCCTGTTTTCTCACTCCTGTCCCCCCTCCCCCACCCCAGCTGCATGTCCTCAAATGCAAAGCAGGAAGCAGACACTGCACCACCCACTCTAGCCCTCAAGCCTCTCAGCTGGCCCTCTCAGGGTGTGCCCCCCCCCAGATAGTGTGGTTCAACAGCTTGCTGATGAGATATATCCGTACATTCCCGCAGTTATATAGCCCAAAGACCCTGCTGCTAACAGGGCATTACAAGTCCAAGTTCATGCCTATGTGGGCTTCCCCCTAAAGACAAGGAGAGAGAACAAACCTGTTTTTAAATCTCGCCCCCGCCAAGAAAACAATCACAAACACTCTGTAGCAGGTGCTTGGGTAGAGTTGCCAGCACGCGGTAGAGGGGGCAGGTGGCTGGTGGAGGCAGAGCAGGACTTTGGTTAAGGAGGAGGTCAGAGGCTGGTGGTCCTGGACGGTGGCTGCCCGCTGATCTGGCCTGGTTGTTTCTACACTGATGAGTGTCTGTGTCTTCTGGAATGGGGAGCAGCTGTCTACTTCAGTACTGTTCTCAGATGACTGGCAAGGTGCAGGAAGGGAAATATTCACTGGATGAATCATTTATTTCCTATATGTCCAAAATAGTTATCAGTGGGAGGAAGCATGCAGGCTGAAATGTGCATCTGAGACATGGTTGAAGGAGAGCCAGAATGCTCAATCGTCAAGTCAAAGGAAGGCTGGTTGTTCATTTGCTCATCTACGTAGTTTTCCTAAGGTATGGTCTTGTAGCAGTTACCCTCTTATTGCTTGGACAAAACACCAGTCCAGAAGTAGTTTATGGAAGAAACAGATTTACTTCATCATGGCAGGGAAAGCATGGCAGGAGCAGACAGCCAGAGTCCCATCGTCACATCAGCAGGGAGGAAGCAGAAAGCAGAGCTGGACTATAACATGATAGGGCTCACCTCCCCCAGTGACACACCTCTGATAGGCCAAAACCCTGGCCCCAAGATGGAGCCGGCCTGGCCACTCTGGGCAAACAGGCTAATGGCAGCAAAATCTCTGCTGACACAAATCTTGGAGAGATAAATCTGTATCTGGTTTTCCCTGGAGGGAACTTACCTAACTCCAACCCCTGGACCCATGACAGAAAGCTCTAGCTAAAAGTTAACTGAAAAAAAATCCCGTCTGATAACCTAGAGCAGTTTTTCTTTCTCTTTGTTCTCTTACAACCTCCTTCAGCAAACCTTCACTGTCCTAAGTCTCCACCTGTTGGGAATTAACTAGAAGGCTTAATCAGAAATACATGAGGCCATGGGGGCCATCTTACATTCAAACCTCCACAGGTCTCATGTAACCCAGGAGGCCTTGAAATCTCTATGTAGCTGAGGCTGGTCTTGAACTCCTGATCTTGCTACGTTCACTTTCTAAGAGTGCTGGGATTATAGGTGTGTGCCACTATACCCAGCTGGAATATCAAGTCAGAAAGTAGGTCTGCCATGGACTGCAGAGTGGCTCTCTTCTTGCTTCCTTCCCCATCTCCACACATGAATGTGACTTTTCAGATCCTCAGGTCAGAATCAGGGCTAGCCTTGTGGCCTGTGTTGACCCACAAAGTACATTTAAGGTTCAGCACACAGGTTCCCCCTGGCTGCAAGAGGCCCATCACCTCAGCTGTCTCACTGGAATGACCTGATGGAGCCTGAGACACCATATGGAGCAGAGCGGAGTCATCCCAGCCAAGGCTATGAAAATGCAAGCCCAGACTCAGCAGTTAAGATGACTCAGTGGTTAAGGCACTTGCTTGCAAAGCCTGATGACCTGGGTTCAATCCCTCAGTATCCACATAAAGCCAGATGCACAAAATGGCACATGCATCTGGAGTTTGTTTGCCTGGCATGCTATTTCTCTCTGTCTGTCTCTTTCTCTCTCTCTCTGCTTGCAATTAAAAAATATTTTTTAAAGTGCCAAGCCCAGGTTAGATACAGCAGGCCAGCAGCTATCTGAAGCCCAGTGAGACATTAAAGCAGCTGTTACTTTGAAACCTTGCTGTCGCCACACACTGCTGGGATGAATCTTGAAACCAGGCACAATTTGGGGGAGGAAAGTATTTATTGAAACCACAGATTGAGGGGAAGTTCCGTAACAGTGAAAGAAGCTGACCCTCCTTCACAGGTCCAAGCAGAGAGAAAAACCCATCACCAACACCACATACACAGCAGGAAACAGGCAGGAGGGAACCAAGGAGAGAATTCTTGCACCTTTATATAGCCCTAGGGTGGGGTCTTGCAATTCTATTCCAGACTTAATGGCTTCCTGAGTCTCTGGAATTTCCTTCCTGCACTGCTCACACAGGAAAGGATGTTTACTTCTAGCTCTTTGAGAGGCTGCCTTCCTGTGAACATCCTTAGAGACCCACCCAAGATTACTTGAAAGGTCAAGTTGACATCAAAACTTAACCATCACAGTTGCTTTTTGGGGATGCTTGTTACCCAGCATCATTGTGGTAACCAGTGACTGACACAAACGCATAGGCCAGTGTGCATGTGGACTCCAGCTCTCATCATGTTTCTTGACCCTTGTGGGTGGCCGATGAATATGTGGAGTGCAGGAATGAAGGGAAGGAAAGAGGAAAGGAAACACCAATCCCCTTCCTCCACATACACACTAGCCATCCTGCTATTGGCAGCTGGTACTGGAGTCTAAAAGCTACCCATGAGGATGCCCAGGTTCTTGTGACCCAGAACAATGAACTGGACTAGGGACATGTGGAGAGTGGTAGAAACAGACGTCTATTGAGAAAGAGAGCACTTCCGAGCGAGAAGGTGGCCCAGAGAGTTGGCAAAGGTTAGAGGCTCAGTGGTGTCTATTCCATTTCTTTGGAGCGCATGCTGTGTTCTGCGTCAGCCTTCCTGGGAGGTCTTTCCAGTCTTTCTGTCAACTAGCTTTCCTCCATATGCCTCACTGTCTGCCCTGCTCTTATCCCTCCCTCCCTCAGCCCTCTGCCTGCCCCCCTCCACCTCTCCTCTTTGTTCTCCAACCCCTCCCACTTCTATCCCTGATCTGCTGAGTGCTCTTCAAAGTCAAATTTCCGCTGCTTCATGGAGAGCCTGTCCTTGGTCCTCCTGTGCTGCTCTGAGCAACCTGAGGTCATAGTCTTATGCGTGTCTACAGCCAGGGCACTCAGGGAGGCCTGCCTAGATCTCTTCCTTCCTTCCTTCCCTCTTTCCTTCTTTTCTTCTTCTCTTCCTCCCTCTCTTCCTTCCTTCCTCTCTCTCTTTTTCCACCCTCTCCATGCTCACAGGGCTAGAATTCCAGACAAAGCCAGGAAGGCCATCAGATCAGATCAGATCACATCACATCACATCAAACACAGAATTACATCAACAGTGGCTGAATGGAGAGGGGTTTAGTACTCCAGGGTCCCTCCTCAGAGCTGCTCTCCAAAATCCCCTGCAAAGAGGCAGAGAATTCAAGGCAGAGGCAACGGGCAGGAAAAAAGTCCCAGGACAGAGAAAAGGGTCTAAACAGCCAGAAGAACCGGAAGATGGGCATGAAGCAAGCCGGGGGAGGAAATGAAAACAAGACAGTTAAAAGCACAGCTTGGACAGGGTCTGTATGATTTGTAATTATTTTTAAGACAAGGTCTCATGTATCTCAGGCTGGTTTTGAACTTGCTATGTAGCCATGGGTAACCTTGAGCTCCTGATCCTTCTGCCTCCAACCTCCCAAGTACTGGGATTATAGGCGTGCACCAGCATGTCCAATTTTTATCATGCTGGGGACAGAGCCCAGGCCTCATGCATGCTAGGCAATACTGTACCAGCTGGCCTAGAGCCCCAGCCCCTTGGCTTGTATTTGACTTTGTTTTCTGAGGCGGGATATCCATCTTGTCCAGACTGATCTTGCCCTCTTGGATTCCAGCAGTCTTCCTGTCTCTGTCTCCCATGTAGCTGGGATAACAGGTAAGCAATCCCCATGAACCGAGCCTCCTGTGTCCACTGCAAAGGGTTGGAGTTTATATTCTATGTGATGGGTAGGAAGCCACTGAAGGATTCTACTTACAAGGGTGCCGGAGGATGAATTATGATTTGTTGAGGAGGGTTGTGGCCCCCTGGCCCCCTGCAGGTAGCCCAAGTCTCTCCGGCCAGCAGGAGAAGGGGCTCGATTGGGGAGAGGTGAGGCGATGGTTGGACAGGCACATGCGACCGGGAGATATGTTGGGCAAATCTCAAATTTTATTCCTGCACCCCAAACCCTTTTATAACCCAAGGCTGCATTGTTCAGCCTATTTCTTTCAGAATGAAACTCAGCAAGCAGGAACAAAGCTTATCAGCTTCAACAAACAGGATCAAGGCTTATCAGCTACTACTTTTGCCTCTTGGGATTAAAGGCGTGTACCACCACACCCGGCTTTATTCCATATTCTAAAATTTATCTTAAGGTTACTCAATTAGGCTGGGGCCCAACAATGATTTTTCTTGGTCGTGCCATGCAGGAGTGGGATGAAGCCCAAAGCTTGTGTGCCAGGCAAGCACTCTGTCTCTGGGCTCTGTGTATATCCCAAACCCTGGGGTTCAAATTTTCAAGGACCCCCTAGCTGCTTGGGAGCTGGAACTGTGTGCCTGTAGATGTGAGGCTGGGGCAGCTGTGCCGGCAAGAGCAGCTCAGTCCAGACTGTGGATGTGGGAAGGAGCCCCCTTGCTGGATTCAAGGTGGCTTTGAGAGGATTACCAGCCATCTGTTGGGTTGAGTGAAGGAGGAAGGAAAGAGCTAAACTAAAGATAACAGTGAAATGTTTGCCCTGAGCCATTGGATTGGTGACATCCTTCCCAGAGACGGGAAAGCCAGAGGGAGGAGCTTGTTGTGGAGGGAAAAGCAAAAGTGGGCTTTGACCATATCCAGTGGGCATGCACACACGATATTTGACCACAGCGGGAGGTTGAATCACCGTCTGGAATTCAAGGGAAAAGTTGGCCACCCAAACATGTGGGAGCCAAGGTGGAAACTGTACCTTCAGGTCCTCATTGGCTGGAGCTGAAGGGACTGTGATGACAGGCCTCATGTCACCTGCATGCTCCTATGCATGGAGAGGGCTCAGTGCAGCCTGCCTCTGCTGGCTGGGGTGGGAGGGGCAGGGGGCACTCTGATGTGGACAGAACTCCAGGGAACTGATCCTTGAGGCTCCAATGCCTCAGCTGCAGGCATAATGCTCTTGGTTCATCCCCCACTACCACTTCCAGGAAACACAAGGAAAATGCATTTCCCAGACTCCTTTGCATCTAGGCCTGGCCAATGGGCTGTGAGCTACCGTGATCTATCCCCTAGCAGGCCTGGACTATTGTCACACTCAGTGTGAGTATGTATAAGATTCCTAATTGCTGTTATAACAAATTGTCTTAAAATTAGTGTTTTAAAAGAAAGCCAGTTTATTCTCTTCAAGGTTTAGAGTGAGATTCTGAAAGGAATCATAGAGGCTAAAGGTGTGAGTGGGGCTTGCTCCCTTCAGAGAGGGAGTTAACTTGCTTGCCTTGTTCAGCTTCTTGGGGTTCTGCATTGCTTGGCTGGGGCCTGTTTCTTCTATCATGCTTATTTTATGCTTCTGTTGGCACATCTCCTCGGCGCCTGCACAACACAGGGTCATAGCTGCAGCTCAAGATCTTACTTAAACTCCTCCTTGCCATGAAAAGGAACTTCTGCTCAGGTTCTATCTTCGGGAATCATCATTCTGCCTGCCCTAGTGGCTCCCCAGCTGTCTTCCTTTATTAGGTCTGTGGGCACATCTGTGGCTGCAGGTGGAAGAACTGCAGGTAAACCTTCTGTGTTTGGTCAGTGAGATGCAGGGGATCTGTGTCATTCCAGCTCACCCATCCTACCCCACAGGAGTTACTTGTTGCTGGGACAAAATGCCCAACCAAAGGCAATTTATGGAAGGAGAAAAGGTTAATTTCCAACTAATAGTTTTGAGAGATTTTATCATCACAGGAGCAGACAGCCAGGCACCATGTCTCCGCATCAGCAGAGAGGAAGCAGCAAGAGTGCGCTGAGTGCTACGAGCAGGGCTGGTCTATGAAACCCAAAGGCCGGCCCCAGTGACACACTTCCTCCAGCAAGGCTCACCAACCAAAGGCTTCTAGAAAAGCATCACTGGGGATTAAGTTTTCAAACATGAGGCTGTGGGGACATTTTACATCCAAACTACCACATACCACATCCCATCCCATCCACCCCATCCCACCTCATTCTACCCTATCCCGTTCTGTCTGACAAGCACAATCTTCCATCATCTTCTTGGTGCCTCTCAGATGTTGACCACAGCCGAGGGAGGTCAACCCTATCCTTCTTCAAGGACTTTCAGCCTTCCTTCCCTACCCCTGACCCCCACGTCACCTTGACTGATGGCTTTGGCCATGTGACATGCTTTGCCTAAATGAATGTTCATGGACATGCCCCAGGCAGAGGCCTTCAGTGTGCCAGCTTGGCTTGGGTTTCTCTTTGAGCTCTGAAGACCCTCCATGCTGAGTTTTTCTCTCAGAGGCCCATGTGCTAACAGTCCCTGGCTCGGCACTATCGTAGGTGGTGAAACCTTCACCAGGTGGGGGCTTTGTGGGAGATCCCTAAGTCACTGAGGTGTGCAGAGGGAATGTGGGGCCCTGGTCTCTTTATCTCTATCTACTCTTGCCTCTTTTAAAAATATTAAGGTCTTCATTTATTTTCTCCTTTTTAAAATGCGTGTGTGTGTGGGGGGGTATATCTGCATGCACGTGTGTGGGTGTGCTTGTGGAGGCCAGAGGACAACTTTGGTTGTCAGGAATATCATCTACATACTTTGAGACAGAGACTCTCATTGGTTTTGAACTCCTCCATTAGGCTAGACCGGCTGGTCAGTGAGCCCCGGGGATCCTCCTATTTTAAGAGCCAATACTGGGATTACACATGCATGCATGCCACCATGCCCAGCACTGGGATCACAGATGCATGCCCCATGCCCAGCAAGTACACGGTGCTGGGGGTTTAACTCAGCTACTCATGCTCTAAAGCCAAGCGCTTTATCCATTGAACCATCTTCCCAACCCCCTCCTTGGCTCTTTTTTGAAAAAAAAATGTATTCATTTATTTATGAAAGGGAGAGAATATGGGTGTGCCGGGGCCTCTTGCCAGTGAAAATGAATGCCACTTTATGTATTTGTCTTTACATAGGTGCTGGGGAATCAAACCTGGACCTGCAGGCTTTTCAAGTAAGCACTTTAGCCACTAAGCCATCTTGCCAACACCCCTTGCCTCTTACAGAAGTGGTTCTGCATGATCACCTGCTCCCACCATCACGTATACTGACACTGCACCAGAGGGGGAAAACAATGGGCCAATGGGTCATGGGCTGGAACCTTCAGAATTGTGAGCCAAAACAAACCTTTCCTCTTGCTAAGTTAATTATCTCAGTTGTTTCGTTACAGTGATGGAAAGCTGACCAATATATACCATAAGAGGATCAGAGAAGTCAGGTAGCCATTGTTCTTTCAGCCTAGGTTTCAGGACAAACATCCATGGAATCCATAAGCCCATGGAAGGGACTGGAGCCCAGCCACAGCTTGGTGTACAGTCCAGGGGACCTGCAGACCACCGAGATTGGGCTTAGTTCCTAAGCACGTGTGTGAGTAAGAGCTGAGAGTTACCCCTATCCCAAGGGGCGATGGCCACTTCCCACTTCCCACACCTAGCTCTCAGGATTTGAGAGAGACAAGTTGCCACATGTCCACCCTTCACCAGAGAGACACAGCCTTCCATCTGCTCAGTCTCCTCTGCTTTGCTCCTGGCCCTGCACTGAAAGCCAGCAGGTGCCCAGGGGCACAGGAAGAACACAGAGTCACACACTGAGGTGGGGAAAATTGGTCTGTTTGTTTTAATTAAATCCAGTGAAGAAGCCAAGACACAGACACAAGGAATAAGAACAAGACTGGAAGAGTTTAGAAAAGAAAGGAAATCCGATCGCAGGGATATCAGGCCGCTGAAGTGCCAGGAGGAGGCCACGCCTTCACGTCAGCTCCAGGATCACTGTCAGGGCGAGCACCAGGGTGAGCCGGACGCCAGCGGGGCCAGAGGCAGAACCTGTATGGGGCAGAGGCGGCATCAGGATGGTGGCCTGCCTGAGTGTGTCATGG
>PVHP010016205.1:0-37144 GCA_004024765.1 Zapus hudsonius | reverse complement strand
AGAAAGTGTAAGCCTTCTAGAGTTTCACTGTAGAGCATAATTTCAAACTGTTATTTGAATCTAATAATTTTCAACTAGAAATGATATTATTCATTAAAAATATGAATATTGTTTTCTTACATTCCTAAGTAAACATAGTTCTATCACAGGGTCAAGTCAAAATTACATGACACTAAAATTGTTAATTTTACGTAAAATGGTGTAAAATTATGTCTCATGATTAGCAAGGCCTCTACAGATCAGAAACAAATAGGTAGGTTATATAAGCTATACAGAAAAAAAAGTTGTTTCTCACAAAACAGTAACTAGAAATATACTTGAAAGGTGAAATTTTTGTACATAAATCATTTATTGATTATCAATAATAGTATCAGTCATAAATGAATAACGTCCATATTCAAGCTGGTAATTATTAGAAATAACAGAACATTTTGAACAAAATATCTTTAGGTATAATTTATATATATTTTTTTATTGACAACCTCTTACTGACCCTTTCACAAGTAGTGTTAAGGCAAAGTTAACATAGTTTTAAATGAATAATAAATGCTAAACTAGAACAAAACTTTTATATAAATTAAGAAATAATCTAAATACAGTTTCAGTAAATAATTTCTACCCAAGAAACATAACAATTGTTATTGACTAGAGTAAGATATTCTCTATTAAATGGATGAGCTATAACTATGACATAAGAATGTCAAGTTTTATGAAAAGTCCAGAATAGGGTAATTGTAACAGATGAAAAGCTCCTGACATACTAGGAAAAGGTATGTAGACATGTGCACAGTAAGCATAGGAGGCACATTGATTGTCCAGACACCCATCATTTAATATAGATTATGAATAAACATACTTCCCTCACATTAATACTAAATATGAACTACATATTTAACTTTGTTACCTATTTGAAATATTTAGATACTAAAAATATTTTTTAAGAAGTCCTATCTGATATAGACAAGTCCATATAATCACTTACAGTCTTCAAAAATTAAAAATATTGCAAATGTAAGTTTGAAATTAAAATATAAGTCTTATATATCATGTCAATTAATTCTGATTCTATAAAGCAAATATAAATATTTTGATTATTTTATCAATGTTTTTAATCCCTTTTTTCTAAAATTTTTATCTATTTTGGAGTATGAAGAAATATAGGAAGTTGTGGGACAAGGGTAGGTAAGCAAAAAATAATCATTGTGTTGTACTATCTTATTGATTCAGAAAGAATACTTTAAGTACTAAGTGCTAGAGGAAATCAATTGAAAGCCACTGAGCATACCTTAGTAAAGGGAGATGCTTAACAAAAATACAGGGTTAAAATTTCCAAATTTTTAAGTGTATTGCTTGATTTTTCATTAGAAAAACTTTGGAGCTCTAAGTAGATTCAAACATTAGGCTCATGTCCATGGTATAGCTGGCAAAGATTTTTTTTTCCCCAATGTGCTGGTGGTCTGTTGGCTCCATGTGTTGTATGTTTGTCCGTTCAGAAACTTTTTAGCTTCATGAGGCCCATTGGTTGAGATATTGTTGAATTTCCTGGGGTAATTTCCAGGAAAAATTTTCCCAATCCTATATCGTGGATAGTCCCTCCTATTTTATTCCTATATGCTGTTAAGTGTTTCAGGTCTTATATTTAAGTCTTTACTCCATTTGAATTTCATTTTTGTGCATTGTAAGAGGAGTGGGTCTAGTTTCATTGTTTTACATGTATTTATCCAATTTGTCCAGCAAAATTTGTTGAAGATGTTGTTGTTTCTCCAGTGTTCATTACTGGCTCCTTTGTCAAAGATCTAGAAAGAGCTACAGTTACTAGAAATAAGAGCTGCATCTTCAGTTCTGTTCCTTTGGTCAATCTATTTTTATGCCAGCACCATACTGTTTTGATAACTATGGCTTTGTTATATATCTTTAAATTCTTTTATTGAGGATATTTTTGGATATTCAAAGCCTTCTACCTTTCCAAATGAAATTTGATATTATTTTTTTCTTTCTCTAGAAAGAATGATGCTGGGAATTTTATTGGCATTGTGTTGGATCTGTAACTTTCTTTTGGTAAAATTGCCATTTTTGCAATATTAATTCTACCTATCCAGGAGCATGGACAGAGAGTCTTTCCATTTCCTCACACACTCCTCAATTACTTTAGTGAGTTTTTTTTTCATGTTTTAATTTATTGTTCTTTCACATACTTGGTTAGTGTTATTTCAAGTTATTTTTTATTCCTATTATAATGGAACAATCTCACTTTTTTCTCTATGCTTTTCATTTGCATACAGGAAGGCTACTGACATTTTTATTTTAACTTTTCCACTTTGTTCTAGTTTGCTGGAGGAAGTTATCACCTTTAGGAGTTTTAAAATATTTTATTTTTTTATTCATTTTCAAGCAGAGAGACAGAGAGAGAGAGAGAGAGAGAGAGAGAGAGAGAGAGAGAGAGAGAGAGAGAGCACCAGAGCCACCACTTTGTGGGTCAGTTTATGTGGGTCCTGGGGAATTGAACCCGGGGCCTTAGGCACTGAAGGCAAATGCCTTAACCGCTGAGCCATCTCTCCAGCCCTCACCTTTAGGAGTTTTATATGAGAGTCTTTTGGGTCTGAACTGTATAGGAACATGTCGTCTGCAAACAGTGATCGTTTGACTTTTTCCATTCTGATTTATATTCCTTTAAGACATTATAGTCTGATATGATGCAGAGAATTACCTCAGTTTTCCAAAATTTATGAAGATATGTCTTTGTCCTAATTTGTGGTCAATTTTGGAGAAGGTTCCGTGGGCTGCAGAGAAGAATGTGTGTTCTGTAGAATTGGGATGGGATGTTCTATAGATGTTTGATAGGTGTAAATCTTCTAACGTGTACTTAGGATCTATTATATCCCTGCTAGTTTTCTGTTTGGATGGTCTATCTATTGCTGACAATGGGGCAATAAAGTCTTATTATGATAGAAGTGGAGTGTATTTCTGATTTGTTGTCAAGTATGTTTGTTTTATGAAATATGGTGGACTTGTGTTTAGTACATATATATTTATGATAGTAATATCCATTTGTTGTATTTTTCCCTTGATGAGTAATGCCATTCTTTGACCTTTTTAATAACTTTTGGTGTCAAGTCTTTTTATAGCATATTAATACAGCAACTATGGCTTGATTTTTACTTCCATTTGCTTGGAAAATGATTTTTCATCCTTTAACCCTGAGGTGGTGTCTGACTTTAGAGGTGAAGTGAGTTTCTTGAAGGCAGCAGATGGAAGGGTCTATTTTTCTGATCCACTCTGTTAACTTGTGTCTCTTTATGAGAGAGTTAAGTCCATGAATATTTAAAGGTATAAGTGTGAAGTTTGATTTAATCCTTGCCATGTTGGAGGTTTTATGGGGATTGATGAACTGTATATTATTATGACTGTTCCAATTTTGCTCACCATGTTCATCTTCTTGTGGGCTCTTGAGGTTGGTTCTCAATTCTTTTGTGTAGAATATTTCCTGAAGTATTATCTGTAGGTTTGGCTTTGTGTTCACATAACCATAACCTGTGTTTTATCATGGAACATTGAAGGGTAGTGAATAAATTTACAATATTATTTTGTTATTTTAGAATTTTTCATTCATTTGCTGTTGTTTTGTTATGGCTTACAACAATAGATACTGAAATACTTAATATGTCATGTAATATTTTTTCCTTTCTTATTCCATATTTCTGAGTTTTTAAAAATTATATTTTAGAAGCTATCTTTGGTTCATCTGTTAGCATTTATTGTTATTAGTCTTTTTACATTCATTTATTAAATCATGGTATCTTTTGAGAAATTTAAGTCAGCATTGATATCCTTACTAATACCTTTTGGCTGTTTAGGTTACTTTTAGTATATTTTGTTATATAAGTTTTAGCAAATTTACTTAATTTATATTTAGACAGTTGGATTCCCTCCTCTCTTACACTGATCAGGTTTGTACTCTTAAAACTTACTTTCTCAACCATTTGTTAGATCCTATTTCTTGATATACTGGTGAAGCTTGTAGTGTTTAAAGTAATATTGAAAACTAGAGTAAAATTTCCCAATGAAGTGAATTTGTATTCTCCAAGAAGCAGAAGTAACTTCTCATTACAGGAATCTAATCCTCCTTGTGAGTATGTGATCTGTGGCAATGTGTCTTCCAGGAACACTGGCTGTAGTGCTGGGAATTGATCATAGATGTTGCCTTCAGACCTTTTAGCATATTTCTATTACAGATATTATTTCTTTAGACTTCTACATTAAAAGTCTCATCAGAACCCATCCTTTCAGATTAGTTGTTTTGAACTAACCTGTATGTGAATGTTCACTCTCAGCCATCATTTAATAATGGTGATTCCACACATCCAGCCCAGGCACACTAGAGAGTCTACAAAGAAAATTCAATTATTTCAGTTTCACTATTTGAGTTTCTTTAAATCCAAGTTTTTTTTTTTAAGTTTTGATTTTTCTTTTCTGGAAACAATTATTTTTAATTTTAAAAACTCTATATATTGGAATGTTATTTATAGTCCTTGAGTTTACGATCTTAAAACTCTTTCCTTTTTCTTCAAAGTTATTTACAGAAAATGGAAATGTAATCAGTTTACTCATCATCAGCCATCATTGATGTTTTTCCTTTCCTGGTTACAGATGGGCCACTTCCTGGTAGTTTCTAACAATAATGCAAATCTAATCTCTTATGTAGAATGGAACCACAAAATCTTAGTCACAAGCATTGGTTCATTAAGTTCTAAGACTAAATACATTTTCCATTAAGAACCTGTAATTATGTTAAATGCAATAGTCACTTTTACAAAGAAAATTTTTCATTGTTATACATTTGCAAAAACGGAGATCCAGTGATCTTCAGTGCATCTTGGCTTCAGGACCCAAAGATCCATCAAGTTTGTCTCTAACATCTCATGGTCACAGAGCATTAAATAGAACTATCATTATATTTCTCATGCTTAAAGCCCTTCCATCTCTTTTCCTAAGAATTTCAACAAAAATGCAACATTTTAGTTGTACTTGCATATATACTATGTGCCAAGCCCCAGAGAAGAAAGAAATGACCAAGCCCCAGAGAAGAAAGAAATGAAAACATCAGTGCTTCAAACTTTCATTTATTGGGGATACTGATGATATTCATTTAGGCCATACTATGGTAAATTCTATGAAATCAGTTCAAGGCAACCGAGTATATTATATGCACTTTTTAAAATCATTAAAATACTTCAGAGCATGCAGCACAGAGAAAGTGATATTTTAACTGGCTATTAAGGGATAAATTGAATAAATTTTGCCAAAATAGGGACAAATATTTTTGTCAAAAGGAAATTGGATATTTGTATCAGGGATTCTATTGCTGCTGTGATACATTATCACAAATTTAGTTAATTAAGATGAACAAATTTTCCTTTCTTTAGGTAAAACTCCTGCACAGGTTTTCTGAGACTGCAATGCACGGCAATCCTTGTGTGCACCTTTCTAAAATGTTTAGTGAGGGAGATACCATTTCATCCCTATTCATGTTCTTGAGAGCATTCTCATTCTTTGAAGAGTGGCTCACTTTCTCCCTCAGTCAAATGTCAAATTTAATCTTTCTATATATTTCCTCCTTGGTCAAGTCTGTCTTAGTTTCTTATTCTCTCATTTTTCTTTCTCTTTACAAATACATTTGGATTACTTTGGACAAATAAATTATTGGATAGTCATTTTCTGGTTAACTGATTATCAAGCTGAGTTTTTTTCTTTGCTGTATTGACCTATTAGGTCAATAGCTAATAACATTAACACATTAAGGATATTGAAATTCATGTGATGAAAAAGTTGGGCATAATTCTTCAACTTCTGGATGTAGACTGTCTGGAAGAATTTATGAAGGGAAAATACAGCTCTGTGAGCCTGGGAAAATGTTTTGACACCTGATCTTACCCAGAATAACACATCAAAGTACCTGAGAGAATGTTTTACATATCTGAAAGATCCTATCTCTGATAATCCCCTTTTGAAAAGAGCTTAACACCAGCTCAAACAACATTTATATGGTCACCTATTGTCTCTTGATAGACAGTCACCTAAGGAGTCCCAGACCCAGGAAAACTTAATCTGCAGAGTCCTTAAATATCCCCCTAAAAGCTTTCCAACTGGAAATTTTCTTTTTTTATTATATTTAAAATATTTTAAGGGCTGGAGAGGTGGCTTAGTGCTTCAGGTATTTATCTGCAAAGCAGAAGGACCGAACTTTGATTCTCCAGGACCCACATGAAACCAGATGCAAAAGTTGGCACATGTGTCTGGAGTTATGCAGTGGCTGAAGGCCCTGCTGTGCCCGTCCCCTTCTCTCTCTCTGTCAAAAATATATTAAAAATATTTTAATTCATTTATTTGCACAGAGAGAGAGAGAGAGAGAGAGAGAGAGAGAGAGAGAGAGAGAGAGAGAGAGAGAGAAAGTGTAGTAGGGCTTTTAGCTGCTGTAAATAAGCTCCAGACACATGGACCGCTTTGTGCATCAGGGTTTATATGGGTACTAGGGAATTGAATGCCTGTCTTTCGGATTTTTAACAAGTACCTTAACTGCTGAGCCATTTCTCTAGCCCAACATTTTCTGGTTTTGAAGAGTAACCATCTTCTGATGTTATTTCTCAGTGATCTGCTACAATTTTTCCAGGTCACTTTCTGTATTCAATTAAATACAGTTTATGGCTTTAAGATGCTATTTCTTTTTTTGTCCTGTTATTAATACATGATTTATGTCATAGAAGATGCATTTCCCATTTGACTCTAGGATCAGCATCTCTGAGTTGGTGCGCTGTATTATCTTTCTTACTATTATCAGTGTTCCCTGAGAGACACACTGTTTCTCCTTTTTCTGCTCCACTCATTGGTCAGTATGCTAACTAAATAGATAACAGCCCAGTAATAACATTGAATTAACAGCTAGCTTATAAGAAATCACTGTTACTCATGAACAGAAAAAATTGGGTTAGAGGATGCCATGTCGCTCAGATTTCTCAAGTCTAGTATCTTGAAATTTAGGCAGACCTGTCAAGTAGTGGAGACATGGACATGAGGAAATGTTGCTAATTGGACTGAAGTGGCAGCTAGGTAGCAGTGTTAAGAGTGTTCTGTTATTGCACAGAAGGGGGACTATAGATAGTGACTCTGCACTGCTTATTTCTAAGAGCTGGGAACAAGTATTTGGAGTGTTTTTATTATTATCGGTTTGAAGAGTTGTATTGAAGTTGCTTATATCTTTTATATAACAAAGCATTGAATCATTTTCTAACAGTATGTACCCTATGTGATGTTTAGTCATTAGTTAAAATTAATTTAAAAATTGAATAATTAGCATAACTGCATATATATATGTGGATCACACAACACATAAGAACATCTCCATTGAGTTGTTTCATCAAGACCAATGACAACATTATTGAGAGAAAGAGAAACGAGAGAGAGAGAGAGAGAGAGAGAGAGAGAGAGAGAGAGAGAGAGAAAGAGAGAATGGGTGCTCCAGGGTCTCCAGCCACTGCAAACAACCACTTTTTTTTTAAATTTTCATGAGTACTGGGGAATCAAACCTGCGTAGTCAGGCTTTGCAGGCAAGTTCCTCAACAACATGGATCAATCTTTCTAGCCCCTCCTTTTGAATCTTGACATTTATGTTTTATTACAGTCTGAGCATATAAACTATCATGTTAAAATATCCAAATGCTGGTTTCACTTGGCTAGATTATATTACATTTTCTTTTTATTTTACCATTTGTAATGTTTCCCTCAGGTTAATGAATTAGAGTAATAAAATCATATTGAAACAAAAACTGTCTATGGAAAAGATGCTATATAAAATCCAAATAGAGGAAATGTATAAATGAAACACTAAATTTTATGTATGTTAATTAGTTCTATCATCAAAGTAATGCTTGAATATTAAGATTTTTGTATTAAAGGATGTGGATGTTGTATTCTTTGTCTATGAATTTACATTATCTCTATAATATTCCTTATAGTAAAATATCATTTTTTCTATCAAAAAACTTGCATAATATAATTCTGTCAGTTTTAGTTCTATCAAAAAATGTATAATCAACATTCTCCAAATTATATAATAATCATGTTTGATATAACTGGAGCAGTAAACAGTAAAATTAAAAATATATAATTATTCAGATTTCACTACAAATATCAATAGGATAAATGATATAAAATGACAGAGTATTTTAACATCCTTGAATGAAGATTGTGATACACTGATTTATTATTATTTATCATTAAATGACATATATTTAGACTTCAGTCTTGAAAGAGAAAATATATCATGGATCTATTTTACTTTCTGTGAAACAGTTTAACACAGACTTTGGCTGGATCATAATATTGTGACAGTAATGGAGTATATTTTGCTTCATATTGGAATTTTGAGATTTAAATTTTATTTATTACTTTTAGAGAAAATCTGAGCTTGAGTTCCTAAATACTGTTCTTAGAAATCCTATGTATATTGTTAATGTCAATACTAGTAACTTATTACAAATTTTATTTGCTTATTGCCAATTATTAGCTAATTAAAATATAAATTATAAGTACCTTATTAGCAATATGAAGCACTACCAATATTAATTAGATTATCCTTAACAGTCTTTACTTTGTTTCTTTATGTTTAAGCCAGTTGAATAAACGACTTTAAGAAAATTGATTACTTAAAAGAACAATAATTTAAATATTTACATAAGTAAAGTAAATTTCAGATGTAATTAAACATTAAATACAAATTCAAAATGTAAAATATTTTGAATTAAAACAAGATAGAAAAATATTTCTAATATAAAGAAATATCAACAAAAGGAAATCATCAATTTAACATATCACTATAAAGGTATTAAAATAAAAACGGTAGAGAAACTAAACTCCAGTAGAATTATTGACTCACAATAATCATAGTGGATAAGTGTTTCATAACTTTTAACCATCAAATATTTGAGTTTTGACTAAAAAATGTTATTTCAAACTTAAAATGTGTATGTAATGAAACATCAAGAGTAGTAAAATATTACCAAATATCTATTGTATCTTACCATTAAGAAAAGTCTGATATTATCTTAAAGTTTGTTCAGAATTTAGCATAAAGCAGGTTACATGGTAATGCATGACTTTATTCCAGCACTCATGAGGCAGAGGTCAGAGGGCACCTTGAGACTATGTAATGATTTCCAGATCAGCCTGGGCAAGAGTGAGACACTATCTCAAAAAAAACAAACAAACAAACAAACAAAAAACAAAAAAAGCTAACATATGTTCATATAGAATTACTCTGAAATTATACTTTAAAATAGTTTTTCCAAGAAATTGACAATTGACATTTATGCATATGCTACATAAATCTCAGACAGTAATGTGATTGCAATCTAAAAAGAAACAATGTAAAATTCTTCCAACAGGTTACAATGAATTTCTTTGTAAAGCTGTGAATGGCCAGAGGGTGATTAGGAAAGAGAGTAGGCAGGACAGAGCCAGCCTGGAGAGGATGGTGTCATTATTGGGGACAATGTGAGACAAAATTAGATAATGGTGTTCAGAAAGTGCCAGAAAGGAAAGAGCATGAGTTTGAGAAAGGCATTTAGGGCTTGTAAGGTCAGCTTTCCAGGGCCAAGATCACCTGGGAGAAATGGACATTAGGCCTAGTGATAGAATAATTAAATGTGAAATAGTATTGCAAATAAGAAAGATTAAGAGTCATATGTTAATTAAATGAATGTTCTAAAATAAATGCAAGGACCAGAGATCACAGGTGGTAATGTTTAGGAAATACATTCCTGGGCTGGAGAGAATGGTCAGTGGCTCAGCTGCATGCTTACACAACAAAACAACCAAGATTCCACTCCACCATACCCAATTAATGTCAGATGGACAAAGTGACACATGCAACTGGAGTTCATTTGCAATAGCAAGAGGCCCTGGCACACCCATTCTATCTGTCTCTGTCTTTTTTTTTCTCTCTCTCTCCCTCTCTCTCTCTCTCTCTCTGTCACTCTTCTGTCTGTTTGCAAATGATAAACTTATATATGAAGAGACTTTGAACAGTTTACCATCAATTATATATATGTATATATTTTTCTTCTCCTGCAAACATATAGGAAAATTACAAATAATATTTGTTCTTAGGATGAATTTTGATCCCAAAAGCCCCAAAACAGGTAATTTGTGGAACTTCTGAAAAAACTGTTCAAACCTTCACAGTGTACTGATTTCTCTTCTTGTTGATTTTGACCAATCAGGACTGACCTCTGTAACTGTTTTGTAGAGGACAGCAAGCAAGCTCTAGGCTCACTATGGAGCTTTGTCATGTAGGTCTCTGAAAAATAGTCCATTAGGGATGACTCAGAGGATAGATGCGCTAAGACATGATGTGTCATTATGTTTCTACCATCAAAACCTTCCCCAAATAGTAACAAGTTAAAAGGCACCAAGGATTAAATCATTATGAATATTTTCATGGTTAAAAGGAACTCTTAGACATTCTTTAATAATGCTTACTGCTGACATCTGAAAGATTTGCAAAATAAAGTAGGGTTTTAAATTTAATATAATGTTTTTTTCTGTCCTTTAATAGTTTCTGAAGAGCATGCTTGCTTTCATATACGTTTTTGAAATGATTATTTTTTTATGTATGGCAATTAGTACAAACAGATATAAATGCCTTCCACAAATCACTGATTGTTTTGAGTGTTTCCTTACCAAGTGGAAAAACAAAATCTCACATTTTTGGAGCTAGTAACTGTTAAAACATAATTACCTGCAGAGTTTGAAAACCTCTGCTAGAATTTTCCATAGCTAAGAGTTGACATGACCCACACCAACATGGAGTATCCTATAGGTCCTAACAGGTGTGAGAAAATTATTACTGTTCAAATTTATATTGGAATAACTATAGATTTATAGGGAAAATACGAAAAAAATCACATTATAGAGTTTCTGTAAAACTTGTAACAAGTTTTCCCCTTTGATAATGACTTACACTATTTTGGCAAATCAGTCAAAACTGACATTGGTACATTTCCATTTATATACATTTTATTTGTGTATTACCATTTTTCCATTCATAATTTTATAACATTTTGTGATATTATCTAGAAGGTCACATGTCATTAGTTATCATGTATTACAACACCTCTTTTATGTGGATGAGATAATGTAACTTGGTACAAGCCACTGTAGCAAACACTGTAGATATTCCTCTAAAATAAAAATAGAATAAAACCACAGAGCTACTGTGAGAGAGACTCATTTATTTTTTCGTCATCTTAAGAAGTGTTTACTTCTGATTCCTTGAATTCAACGAGGCTAGGTTTCACATGTGGGATCAGGCTGTGTTTGTCTTTTTCTGTTTGGTATATTGCATTCAATATAATATTCTTCTCTGACATATTCTTACCAAGAGTAGGAGTTCCTTTCTGGAACACTGAAAACTCTTCCTTGGTGTATATATGCTATATTATCATCTCTTGTTTCCCTCCTTCCCTCTTTTCTTTTTCTGTCTCATGCCCTCCCTCCTGACTTCCATGCCTTCACAGAGTCTCATCCTCTTATCCATTTGGCCACCAAACTCACAATCCCCTGGCCTAAGCCAGGATTCCAGTCATGAACCACAATATTTAGTTCTATTTTCTGTATCTCTTTATCTATTGAGGTTCAAAGTAAAATAATTCCCTAGCCTGGCTGTTAGGAAACATGCCTTAAATAAAATGGGGATACAGATATCTGCACATCATAGCCAGTATCTTTCAGATGTACTCCCTGAAATAGAGTACTGGAGGAGATAGTAATTCTATTTATTTATTTATTTATTTATTTATTTATTTATTTATTTATTTATTTATTTATTTATTTATTTTTTTTTTGTGAAACCTCCATATTTTTGGCTATTTGGCTGGGCCAATTAGCATTTCAGCCATCAAAGCACAATAGTTTCCTTTTCTACTGATTTTTCTACTGATTGGACTATACTTGTTATATTTTGCTTTTTGGATAATAACTGTGGATGATATCTTTATGGTTATAATTTGCATTTCTTTAATGATTAGCAATCCTGAGTTTTTCATATATGTATTGATATTTGTATATCATTATTGATATACATCTTCTGAAACCATTGCAAATTGTTATTTTATTTCTGAATATTGAGTTTTCATTAATCCCTTCTCAGATATATATTGTGTGGAAACATCTTCCTAGTTTGTAGAATTTCTCTTCATTTGGGTATTTGTTTCTCTGGCTTTTCAGGTTGACATAATTCTATTTGTCAATTTTTGCATTACTTGCCTAGTCTTTTGGGTTTATATCCAAAAAGGCATTTCCCAGATCAATGTCACAAAGTTATGACCTTATGCTTATTGCTGACAAACAGGTGAATTTGCATAGTGTGCAATATTGTGCTTGTTTCAAATTCTTCTGTAGTTTCTTGTTACCTTTCAGAAATATCTGAATAGCTTGTCGTAGTTTGGTAAAAGATCCAGGGTGATTTAAACTATCTCCTAAGTCTTCTTGGCAACTTTCTCTCATTTTAGGTCTTCCTCACACCACACTTTTCTTTTTAAGTGCATTGACCTATTTTATTCTCTGTCTTGAAACTTCTCACCTAATGTAACTCTACATGAACTTTTGGTAACAGGCTTCTTTAATTTTTGCTTGCACCATTATACTTAACGCATCTGGTATATAACATAATATAGATATGCATTCAAAGCTGATTGAATCCCTTTCTGTGCCTCTAATTCTCTCTGTCCTCTTCCTCTTGCATCTATTCTGGCTAATTCCTGTTTATGATTTTTTCTTGCTTAAACTTTTCTTCAGAAAAATCTTTCTGAAATCGCCCCTGATCACACTCAGTACTTCCTTTATTCATTGCGGATATGGATTCTTATTTGTTTACTATGAGGTCACTCATTGTGGTCACAACATCCAGCTGCAGGTTTTCTTTCCCAATCAATAGGGTGTGATATTGGTACTGTTTTGTTTTCTTTCTTGTTTGGGTCTCTATTTTCTGATACATAGTGTGTCCATACTGGGAAACAAATGAATATTTGTTGAATGAGTGAAAGAATGAATTGAGGAAAGATTAAATATGAAACCTTTTTACCTCTGGAGTGGGGCTGAGATTATGGGCAAATTTCTCTGTGGATTCTGGCTCATGCCTACCTAGAGGTAGGTGTAAGGGTTACCAGTTAAAAATCAACTCACATTTAGATGCACATTGTACACAACTTGGGATTTTAATATCTAAACATGTTGTTCCTCTCATTGAAGAAAAAGTTATATTTTTCTCAGAAAAGTAGATTGCACATGATCTAATGAGTGTAGAAGCCCAAAATGACTAATAATGGAAAAGCTGAAGAGCAAACAGCAAAACCCCAAAGTGCAATTTAAACACAAAATATTATGTTTTTTTCTCTTTAGTTTTTCACAATTATCAACCCATATGTGCTCATAAATATATTTGTAAAGTCATGAAACAAGTCATTTTTATTTTTCTCTATTTGAAAATCAAAACTAAAGCACGAAAAACAAAAAAAAAAATAAAAAATTAAAGTTATTAAATTTCTACAATAAATACATTTTCTATCTATGTGTAACACATGGTTCTGATAGCTGTTCTCAAAATAGTGACTAAAATTGTGCAAACTTTTATAAATATGATTACATATCTACCCTAAAACCTAATACTTCACAGATGCATTTCATTTTTGTTAAATCTGTGGCACAGAACATTCACACTGCAAAACATGAGGCACAGCAAAAACAGATTGAACCAATACAAGATTTTAAACAAGCAGGGCACCCTCAATCTCTAACTCCCAAGTTCAATGTTTCTAACCAATAAAAAGTCTTTTGGAGATTCAAATCCGCCCCTACAGCTTGGCTACTCACAGTTCGGGAAAATTTCATCCTGTGCTGGCACCCATCCATATTCCTGGAATTCTTTGGGTCTCCATTGCAACCCACAGTTCATCCTCATGACTCCATTGGACTACATGCAGGCAACATGGCATACCTGCCGATGGCCATTTTTCAAAAACAAAACTGTGTTGCAAATCCAATGACCCTCTCTTCTTACATTCGCCATACTCCACAGAACCATGTGGGTTACCAATTTGTTAATCCAGGGGGAAACAAAGCATTCAGGCCCTTTACTTCAAAGTGTCCGCATTCTTCCTGTTGTTCCAATGCAGACCAGCTGGCCCAATCTCAATGGTTGTCATCTCTCAAACAGTTGCAGGTGAACGGGCAGCAGTTTTGACCCAAAGATCTTTCTTTCTGTGCCATCTCCATCTGCTCACACCAGTCCATCTTTATGTTAAGCAACCCTGCACAGGTTTCCAGGACATAGGCAGGCAGAAAGGAGCAAGCCTCTCACACAAACTGCTTTTGGCACAGTCCTAACCAAGTTCTTTCTCACCCTCGTAAGCCAAACCTCACAGTCCATAGTTCTCATTACATTCAGGTCTTTAAACTCTGACCAGAATGATCCAATACGCTGTACTTACAGCACTGCAAGGCACCTCTTAGGACAAGCTTTCCAATCTGTCCACCTTCCTTCTGCAGATCACTTCCAAAAGCCCAAAGCCACAAGATCAGGGTTCTAGCAGCAACAGATGACCCCACGTCTTGATACCAAAACTGTTGCGGTCAGCTTTCTAGTTGCTGCACGAAAAGAACCCAAACAAAAGCAGCTTGTGTTCGAATGGGTTTATTTGGTTTATGGATTCATGGGGAGACTCCATCCTGGCAGGGAAAACGATGGCATGAGCAGAGGGGTGGACATCACCTCTGCCACAGCTCTGGAAACAGCAGCAACAAGGTGTGCCAAATACTGGCAAGCGGAAGCTGGCTTATAACCCAAAAAGCCCGCCCACAACAACACAGCTCTAGCGAGGTTGTAATTCCCGAACTGCTATCAGCTAAGGATCAATTACCCAGAACACATTCATTTGTTTGTGGGGTACACCTGGATCAAACCATGACAATCTGTATAATCCTTTACTGCATATACCAGACTCCCCAGAAGTAATACATACCCACAGTAAAAAAAACAAAGTTATCAATTCTTATGATCTGAAACAGAATTTGTGTGAAACATCAACATGTTAGTTTTCAGGTTTAACATCATAAGAGCCAAAATATCTCTTTTATAAATATTATCTAGAGATAGGTATTTAAAGTTTTAAATATATTTTAAATGAAACAATATATGTTTTAAAAAGGAAAAGCTGCAGTGATTAAAGATCTATTTTCAAACCGTTTTTATGTTTGCAGGTTAGATATAGCAAATCACATAGTCTTTTTGTTTATTTTTGGCCAGAAGCCATTTAAGGCTGTAACACTAGCTTGTGAAAATTGGACAAGTAAACAGACACAATGAGCCAGGTGCAGAAGATGAAGATTTGAGACGCTGAAATAATAGAGTGAGATGGGATGTTCTTATTTGGGGAGGGGTCTAACCTCCTAGTGAAAGTAGAGGGGGAGACATGAGAGAATACATCAATGAAAACACCTTTATCACACATATGTTTGGGTAACTTATATCTGCAATAGCACCCATATTTTGGGAATATCTTCATGAACTTTTGTTTATCCGTGTATCTGTTATATGGAATGTGACTGCACTTCCTTCAAATCACATTTCTTTGATCACCAAAGGAAGGATTAAAAAAATATTTCTTAGTCATCTAAAACAAAAGGAAACCAGGAAGTTCTGCATAAACTTAACAATTGGAACAATTAATAAACTCTGCTTTTATAATACATTTAGTGTATCACCACTTTCTTTGCATAATCTGAAAATACCATCTAAATAATTTAGTTGATAGTTTAAATTCTATTTTCCAAATATAGGCTTCAAATAGGATAGGTTATTTCACTCTTTGAAGATAAAATATCATGGTGAAATCCCCATTATTTTTGTGCTCTACAGACCCAGGTTGGTATTATTTTGTTTGTTTGTTTTGTTTTGTTTATTGAGGTAGGGTTTCACTCTAGCCCAGGCTGACCTGGAATTCCCTATGTAGTCTCAGGGTGGCCTTGAACTCATGGTGATCCTCCTACCTCTGCTTCCCCGAGTGCTGGGATTAAAGGTGTGCACCACCACGCCCAGCTCTAGGTTGGTATTTCTGAGTTATGAGATCCTTTACTCATTATACAGGATTTTATTCAAAATTTCTGTCACTGAGTAAACAATTTATTTCTGTGTGCCCTGTGAAGAAAGGATGTTTTCTTTCTTCCTTATGTGTGAAAATAAAGAAGACCTTCACATAATTCTTAAGGAAAATGTCACACATTTCTATGTAAATCAACGCAAAATTAACACACAAAAATCAGTAGCCTTTCTATATGCAGAAGACAAGCATACACAAAAATCAGAGTGATTCTCCTGTTTTTTTAACCTCAAACAAATCAAATACCGTGGAATATCTTTAACCTAGGATGTGAAAGACTTGTATAATGAAAACATTAAAATGCTCAAGAAGGAAATAGAGGAGGATGTGATAAGATGGAAAGATGTTCCATGCTCATGGATAGGGAGAATATAGTAAAAATGGCAATCCTTCCAAAAGCGATTTATAGGTTCAATGCCATGCTGGTAAAAATCCCAGCCTCTTTCTTCACAGACATAGAAAATATAATCTCAAAATTTATTTGGAAGGGCAAAAGGCCTAGGACAGCTAAAACTATTCTAAGTGAAAAAAACAAAACAAAACAAAACTTACTCAGAAGGTATCACCATGCCGGACATAAAAACATACAACAAAGCCATAGTAACTAAAACAGCATGGTACTGCAATGAAAACACAGAGAGAAACCAATGGAATAGAATAGAAGACAAAAAAGGCAGAATTTAATAATACAGTCTGGAAAGGAAGAAATAAAACTATCTTCGCACATGGCATGATTCATCTATGAAAATCATCCAAAAGTGCTCAGACAAAACTACTTAAATTGCCTAGTATAACAACGGTTAGTATTTCAAGATTAAGAGCTCTGGGCAAGTGACTTTGAAAGAACCTTCAAGTCACTTAGCCAGGGGCTTTCAAGCCACAAGATCTTGTCTGTTATAATTTTAAAGAATTGAAATATGATATGCTTATCTGTACAGAAGCTTTTTAGCTGGATGAGATCCCATTGGTTAAGTGATTGAACTGGGAGTTAATTTTTTGCAAGCTACAATATGGATACAGGTCTAATAGCTAGAAATTACAAAGAACTCCAAAAATTAAATATAATCTATCAAACGGCCCTCTCACAAAATGTGGAACAGAACTCAACGGGGAATTCACAAAGGAAGAAATACAAATGGCCAACTCCCATTTGAGAAAATGTTCAATGTCATTAATCATCAGAGAAATGCAAATCAAAACAACAATGAGTTTCCATCTAACTCCATTCAAAATGGCAATCATTAAAAAATCTATCAACAATAGATGCTGACAAGGATGCTGTGGAAAGGGACCCTCATTCACTGCTGGTGGGAATGCAAACTTGTACAACCATGATGGAAAGCAGTGTGGAGGCACCTGTACAGGATGGATACAGAACTACAAGAGGATCCAGCTATCCCTCTATTGGACATCTACCCCTAAGTTTCCTCACCGAAGTACAGATACATTTGTTCAACCATGTTTATAGCAGCTTAATTCATAAAAGCGTGGAATTGGAACCAACCCAAATGCTGATCACTGCATAAATGGATATCAAAGTTCTGGTACATATAAACTATGGAATTCTTTGTAACTGAAAGGAAAAAATAACATAATGAAATTTAAAGAAAAGTCGATTGAATTTGAGCAGATCATTCTTAGTGACCTCACATAAGAGCAGAGAGCCAAGCACCTCATATTCTCCCTCATATGTGGTTCCTAACCAGGTTCAGCCTGGATATTTAAAAAAAAAAACCTGTCAGTGAACAGAGGGACTATAAAATGTTATGGAAAGAATTTTTTTGGGGGGGAGGGAAAAGAGGGTTGGGAAACTCATACCATAAACTAAACTAATAAAGAATAAACACCATAAAACCCAAGCTTTCATAGAGTAAGCTCCTGAGGAAGCTGAGGGCACTACCTGGTATGAAAGCCATGAATAGAATGGGAGGAAGCCTAACCTCAAGAATAATTGCTCAGGCCTGCATCTCCCTGTTCCAGTTATTGGTTCCTTCCCACAATGAGCTGTTGATCAAAGAGACCCACCCACTATGTCCCTAAAATGTACAGACCTCTTTTAAATGTACAGACTTTTCAGGCCTAAGGAAAGACCCTATTGCTAAAGAAATCACAGATTGTCATCAAGCAACACCAAGAGTTCCTTCTAGATCCAGAATGGTAACCAGCTCCCAGATGGCAGCATGTGTAGCAGTGGAAGGTGTTGCTTGTGCTGCCAAGGCAAATTGTTCCAGGATATTTGGAGAAAGCAGAGACCACTGATATACAATATAGACAGTCATCACAAGAATGATGAAAACACGGCTATATGGAAGAGATCAGCAAGTCAAGAAATACTCATCTGGCCGGGCGTGATGGCACAAGCCTTTAATCTCAGCGCTTGGGAGGCAGAGGTAGGGGGATTGCTGTGATTTCAACTCCACACAGAGGCTACATAGTGAATTCCAGGTCAACCTAGACTAGAGCGAGACAGTACCTCAAAAAACCAAAATAAAATAAAATAATATAAAATAAAAAAGAAATGCTCATCTGTCCAATCATGGTGCTAAAACTAGGAGGGTAATCAATGGCTTACTGATTGGCTAAGAGATCTGCGTAGTGACAAGGAACCCTTAAGTGGAACTGGGATCCATGGCAAAATCATATGCAGACCAAGAACTCAGGCCCCTAGAAGAAATTTCCATTACCAGAGAGCTACAGAGTGGCTATACCCATTAGGGACTAGCAAAAGTAGCTAACCTATATTGATCTCACTCCCTGATGGAGATTCTGTTTGTATTTTTCAGAAGGCATTGAATGACCCAGGGACAACTCAATTTTACCAATAAGACAATGGATAATGGTTGACATCCTGGCATGAGACAAACCACACCTAGCCTTCACATAGGGTCCAAATGAAACCTATGAGAAAGTGATGAAACAAACAGGAGACCAATCACCACAGCAAGTCTGATAACCCATGAAAAGTCAATGGAGACAGACACCAAGAATACCCAACACAACCCAGGGCAAAGGTCCAGAGATACTTTAGATCTTAACAATAAAGCAGACTTAAAACTCACCTACTATGACTCAGTGAACTGAGTGGAAATATTGTAAGAGCCATGGAAGGAGAGGATATTCAGAGACCTTGCCCCCCTCAGCAACAATACACAAAGGAGGAAGGAAAAAAAACAAAAGTGGCTACCTCTGGTACAGTTCCTAACCCCCAAACCTATGGTCAGATCCAGTAAGCATACCGAGGAAGGACCCTAGTGGGTAGGGTACAGAGAAGAGGGAAACATGGACACAGTCACAAGATTTGCTCATACAAAATATATATATATATATATATATATATATATATATATATATATATATATATATATATAAAATATATATATATATAAAATATATATAAAAATATATATATATATATATATATATATATATATAATATATATATAAAATATATATATATATATATATATATATATATATTTACTTATTCATAATAAAGATACAAAAAGCAATTGAAATATTCAGATATTCACATTTGTTTTAAAAAAGAAAGATGTTCTGTGACATGTTTTGTGACACTGAAATTTTCTTTTTTATTTCTTTAAAATTTCTTAGAAGTGTCAAGCATGTTGTCTACAATGTCTCTATCGACCACCATCTCATATCTTCCATGGCCTAAAAGGTTTTCTGGAGAGAGTGGTGTTAGGCCACCTAGACACTGGAATTGATAGCAACATGTTAGGAATGCCATCTTTTATTGTTTTGATGATCATATCGATTAAAAAGTTTGTATCATGCTGCTAGCACATTTTTTATATTAGGTCATCATTTAATTTATCCCAGTAAAATATTAACTAACTATACAAATTAAGTGAATGAATACCATTGAAAAGATGACCATTGCCTTTAACATGATAATCAGCTCTTTATATTATGGAATTATTTGAAGGTAGATGACTTAGAATTCAATTGTGGTACTGATGCATTCATTAATTCAGTGAAATAATCCATTTACAGGAAGACATGTCCAATATATTAATAGCATGAGAGATATAAATTTTTGACCTCATGTAAGTCCTGGATAGTGGTAGCATTGCACAAAAACAGATGACTACAGAAACTTAGAAATAAAATACCAATAAACACCTTTTCCTGTTAAGAATTTTTACATAGTATATGTATTTACAAACTTATGGAAGTCTGGAAATTGTAATACTTTCTCTGCACATTTTCTTATTTGCTATATTGAATCTTAAAGTTTTTTTCCTTAACTAGTGTCCAATAACCTGGGAAATAGCTGAAGTTTCATTGAGAAGGAATTAAAACCCTTTTATGTCATAAATACTTACTGTGATATTGTATATTTTTTTCTTAAGGGGAACTGTGCTGTCTTCTCCTTACTTTCTCATTGGTTAAGCTCTTGATGCGTGTCCTGAAAAGATCTGGAATTTAAAGATGCCCATTTTTCCTGGACAATATGGTGAATACGTCTAATCCTAACACTGGGGAGGTGGACGGCAAGTCCAGCCTTAGCTCGGAATGAGTTTGCCACAGCCTTAGCTACAAACTGTGAAGCCCTGTTTCAAAAACATACAGATAAGAATGTTTCAAAAGTTTTACTTGGATTCCAAGGGGAAACCACCAATAACCAGAGATCTGCAGAGAGGCTATACCTATTAGAATCTCACCAAATTAACAATATTTGTCTCATTTAACCTATACTGATCTCACTTTCCATTGGAGATTCTGTTTATATGTTTCCCGAAAGCAGCAAGAACTCTGGGCAATCTAATGCCACAACAAGACGTGTGATGTAGCCGGACTTCCAGGCAGGAGATGTACCACCTCTTGCTTATGATATAGATCCCAAAGGAAACCTTTGAGGAAGTGGTGAGATCAGCAAGAGACCTACCTCCACAGCAAGCCAGATGACCAGGGAAAGGATAATGGAGACAGACACTGAGGATATCTAACACAATCCAAATCTCAAATTCAGAGATTCTTAAGACCTCAACAGTAAAGCAGACCTAAAACTCACCCACCATGACTCAGATATCTGAGCACAAAAGGTGCAGATAGATTTTAAGAGCCATGGGGGAGGAGAATATCTAGAGTCATTGTCCTGCTCAGCAACCATACACAAAGAAAAAAATGGTTACCTCTCATACAATCCATAACCCCTTATCCCATGGACTAAATCAGCAAGCCCATTGAGGAAGGCCCCCAGAGGGTTGGGGAGAGGGCGGAGGGAAATGGTGATACCATCACAATACATGCTCATTAAGGTATCTAATTATTATCAATAAGTATGGGAAAAATCTTTTAACTTCCACTAAAGAGGATATGTTATGCACTTCATCATTCTATGAAGACACACTAGTGTGTGTGTGTGTGTGTGTGTGTGTGTGTCTGTGTGTGTGTGTGTGTGTGTTTAAAATGCTAAGGCCACAATAACAGCACATCACATATTGGGTAGTTTAAACAGCATAGGTCTTGTCACAGCTCTGAAAGTCCCTGATCATGACTGTTTTTTTGTTGAGGACACTTACCAGTTTGTAGATGGCTAACTCTTTGTATCCTCGGTTGCATTTTCTTTGCGTGTGTATGGGAAAGGGAGACAGAGGCAGACAGAGACAGATGGACTCACAGAGTACACATATCCTGATTGAAGAGTGCTTCAACCTTACGATCTCAAACTTATTTAACTCTAGTGATGTCTTTAAATAACAGGTCCCTGTAACGGACACTTGTGGTTAGGTGCTTCAGTAGACTGATCTAGATTGGCAGCATTTCGTTTGGAAGCAATGATAATCAACTTCTCAAAGTTATCAGTGTGAACTCAATCCCTGGCCTCTAGAATATTTCTTTTTGCCATTAAAATGATAATTTTTGGTCTCCTCTGTAGATAAGTACATTAGTGGAATAAAAACCACCCAGGAGGTTTTCAGAGATCAAAAATTATTTCATCTAAAATTTCTCAATTGTTTCAGCTTTATGGATGACATTGCAAATAAGTTGTAGTATCTCTACCTTTTAATCATAATCAATTTTACATTAAATTTCCAGATATGTTCCACAAATACATTAGTATTATGCAATCATTTTTGAAAAATAAAACTTTCTACCTAGAGACTTCGGTGAGTTTCCCAAAGCCAATAAATATCTTATGAACAATCCTTATAATTCCAATTTCCTGATATTGACTCAGTAGTGTCATGAAGTATCCATCAAGATTTTATACAAACCCTTCCTAATTAGCCCATCTTAATCGGTAGTCCCACTCTATTACCTATCATATAATTCTTTTGGACTGTAAGTAACTTCTTCAAGACTAAAGCTGTGATTTCTACTTTAAAAGATACTAAGGTCTGGCCCTATTTTTTAATACAGAAAAATAAACAGTACATGTGAATATCTTAAAAGCAACAGGAATGATCTTCAAAAAAAATGGTCTGTGTGAGATTTCTTCATAGCCTCCAGGAAAGAATACATACTTCTTTACAGGAAAGTAAGAAAGAAAAAAAAAACTGTTTTCCACTCCCTGAAGGATTCAAAGAAACTAAGCATTCTAAATCTATGGGCTCATTTAAACAGATGCCCTGTTGGAGACATAGCCTCCCAGTCTTTTCCTTCCCTTTGACACAGGAAAACCATCAATAGTAGACATAGAGAGTCTACTCAGAAACATTGATATCACTGCTTTAGGTCTTAAGCTTGAATTATAGCAGCTGCAGGAGACTGGAGTCTCCTTAAGATCTGCCAAAGAGGCCCTTTGGCTTTCACAGTATGCAAGTTATAAGTTGTTTTCGTGCAAACAATCATGTTCTTGTTGCAAAAGTTGAAGCACTTAGAAAGAAGGCTGCATGGTTCAGAGGCACGTTAATTTTCATTGCCATCATTCTGTTCAGGAGAGAAAATCAAAGCAAATTCTGATCCTCTGTCATCTGCTACCACATCCCAAGGAATCACATGTCAAGCAGGAGTATTTATTCTATGTCCAGGTAGGAGACACAGCAACTCTAATTACTGTCTGTGTGAAGTCTTTAATGTTGTCAGACTGTGGAGTAATCTATGTCCAAAATTCCATCCCGAACATCTGCTGTTCATAGCACTCTCCAGGACCAATTGTCAAAGTCGCTTTCAGAAAGCAGTCAGGAGACTGATGGAGTGTTATATCAAAAATTGCTGGTGAGATTTAGCCGTTAAGATTCAGCAAGACCTATACTGCGACCCATCATGGAGATGGTTACCAGTAATTGTGTAGATAACTTGGTATTTTTGAACTGTCTACAAAGAACTGGCCCTCTGGAAGATTCTATTTACCTTTTTATTGTTTTGAAGAAGGTAATTTAAAAGCAATACTGCTGACAACTAAGCCATGGTATGTCCTTGTTCAGCAGGTAATTTTCCAAGTTCAGTTTCAGAAAAGTGCTCTACATGATGCATATAGAAAAAGAAGCAAATGAGACAATTGCAAAATTATGGCTGAGGTGTGATTAAATGTGTGAGTGAATTTGTTGTTTTCAACTTAAAACTAATTGGTAATCCCAGCACAGAGGAGAAGAGAACAGTGTTTTTCTGCAACATCTAATAAAGACATAGACGTCTGGCTGGAGAAATTGCTCAGCAATTAAGGCACTTGACTGAAAACCTAAGGACCAGGGTTCAGTTCTCCAGTACCCACTTAAAGCCAGATGCACCTAGTGGCACAGTCATCTGGGGTTTGTTTGCAGTGGCTGGAGGTCCTGGTGTAGCCATTCTCTCTCTCTCCCTCTTTCTCTCTCTTCCCCTATTTATCTCTCTGAAATAAATAAAAAATATATTTTTAAAATCTCACTTGATTTTAATTCTTAAGGTACTTAATTTATATCAGCTCATAGCCAAACTAAATTTTTCAATATTTCTTACTGCTGAAATTACACAACTTTTCATAGACATATTTCTCCTTTGGTATTATAAATTTAATCAATCTGACTTTGGCTATAGCTGAGACATATATAGTCTTCCCTGTTGTAAATTTATAGTATGTTCAAATTTATATTCTACATTTGGTTGGGCACCAAATTGGACTCTAAAATTTCGAATAAATAAAGGTCTGGGATGAGTCAGGACCTCAGCATCTAAAGCAGAAGACAGATTTTGTCAGGTTGTCTACATGTATATTTCCAGTTCACACAAAATATACTACCATATTTCCAGGCATATCCTAGCAATAAAAAGTGGATTGGAGGAAAGAAATGTGATGTCTGTGATAAAAGGGCAGAATTAAAATATAGTGTAAGGTGAAATGTTCTCAATTAGTTTACCAAAATGTACATTTCCAAAATATATTGAGGATATTAGAGCGATATGATTTCATAGTAGGAAAATTGTTATACAGCAAAATATGTAATACATGTTTTTAATATAGTGGTATAACATATTATAAATATAAGTATGATTATTTATTAAATAATTGAGTAATCACTGCTCTGAAATTATTCTTATTGAACTCTCTTCATATTGAAAAATATGAGTTTGAGCTTTAAAGAATCATGTCCTATTCCCTGTAATACAATGGTCCTCAGGAGGAGAGGTGAACACTGAGGTAACCATTTCAAGCTTATTAAATGATAGTAAATAACACTGATTGCTCTCCATTGAGATATCTTGTTAAAATAGACTGTTAAATTGGTTTAGCCTTAACATCCTATGAATTTCAGATTTTCACACTTTGTTTCCAAATGTTTCCCTGTGACCTGCTCTGATACATACAACTAATATCTGTCCAGGGATACTGTTATTTTGGTGATATAAATAAATAAAGAATAATATCCTTTGTTGTACAATCCAAACCCTATTTGGCAATTTAAAGCTTTATTTCACACTTATGTCAACATAGGTACAGTTATTCCTCTTGCATTATAATAAATAGAATGTTCTCTCTTTTTACTGGTGATAAAACATTGAAATTCCAAACATAACAATTTTAAACCTCATTCATTACTTATTAATACTGTACTATATTTTTCTTTACTTTGAAGAGACACATCTTCTCCAGGTTATGACATATATTTGTAGGAAATATCATATTTAATAACCTAAAGTTTAAGTGATATTTTACAATCTTTGTTATTTCCTTTAGTCACTCAGTAAATATTTGTTGAATATTTTTGCTCCAGGCACCATGCCAAGTACTTGGAAACAGTCATAAACATGATACACTCAACCCTGGTTCTCCTGAGGCTTATAATTTAATATCATTATGCTTAAGGATCTCATCGTAAATATGAAAAAGGCTTTCAGCTTTGGAGCTGACCTTTAAAAGATATTGGAAGACAATTTCAATATTGTATGCAAGCACTTAGGCATTTTTATGCAGATTCACCAAGCTATGCTTTCACTTTAAGCAGAGCAGGTAATTCTCCTTAGATGAAAACAATAATTTTGTAATAGATATTTCAAAATAGTTTTTCTCAGCTATTACCACTTTGGTTTTGCACTTGGCAAACACTGAAATGACTTGTATGCAATTAGAATTTAACTGAAAATAATTTTGTCATTTGTTTTTAATAACTGTTAGTCAAATAGCAGTGCATCCTCCTTAGATGCCTTTAGGAAATAGTGTCTTTCTTTTTTTTATTGTCCATAATGAGTTACATTATTTAATTGGATAACACTGAGTTGTTATCCTCAGTTCCCGATTGCCCCTCTTCCCCATCCCCAGTCAGCTGGATATCCTCCTCCGTGGGCCGTCTGGATCAGTCCTTGTGACAGGGGACCACGGATAGCCTAGTACTCAGCCAGGTATTCCTGGCCCTAGTATGTTGTTACTGAGGGGTGCCATGCCTGTGGATAGTCTCCCCCACCATGGCTCTTACAATCTTTCCACCCCCTCTTCCGCTCAATTCCCTGAGTCGTGGTGGCTGAGTATTAAGGCTGCTTTATTGTTGAGGTCTTAGGCGTCTCTGTATTTCTGCTTTAGGTTGTGTTGAAAATCATTGGTGTCTGTCTCACTGTCTTGTCCTGGGTTGACTAATTGGCTGTGGCTCTGGGTCAATTGTTCATCCCATCATTCTCTGTGGGGTTCCGTAGGGATCCTCCAAGGTATGTGGTGGCTCATCTCTTGCCAGGATGTCAGCTATCGGCCTGCAGTTCATTGGTAGGGTTGGATGAGCCACAGCTCTTGCTGCTTTCTGAAAGATACAAACAGAATCTCCATCGGAGAGTGAGATCAGTATAGTTTAACTGAGATACACATTTCCGACTTGGCTAGATTCTATTGTTAGTAGCCTCTTTGTAAATCACTGGCATAATGCATCTCTTGGGGGCCCAAGAGTCCGTCTCCCAGTGCATATCACCCTAAGTTCTCAGTTCCAGTTAAGGGCTCCCCCTCACTAAGAGGAATATTTCCCCGGAGTCTTTCTTTGTTTTGAGGATATTCTCAGAGCTCCTTGAAGGAAACTGAGAAGTTGTATGATGACTAAGACCCTCTACTGTTTATTTCTGTGCCAAAACAAGGAGATAATGTTCTTTTCCTCACGTTTTTGAAATTGTGATATTTAAGTATGTGTTTTCAGCCATTTCTCATCTCTGGGCAGAAGCTAATCTTCCTAGTTTATTATGATGAGATGAACATAAAATGTGTACTTTCAGAAGCCATAGGGTAAATATACAAGTGAGCAAGCTTATTCTTACTCTATGGGAAAATTGTTAGAAAATTTATAGAAGTTAGGTGATGCTTATAAAAGTCTTCTGAGGTTACAGCCAAGCACAACCACACCCAACGTTAGGCGAAGCTAGGGGTGAAACCAAGCATTTTTGAGATGCTAAACTACCAAATGAGCTGCACCTTGGCCCCATCAGCATATTATTTCGTCAACTTTTGAACAGCCATGAAATAAATAGTTGCCATGTAGAGCAAAAAAAAAAAAAAGTGTTCTGATAAATGAAATTTCTGATCTTAATGGCTGTAATCCGTGTGACTATGAAAAACAAAATATTTTAGGGCTGAAGAGATGGCTTAGCGATTAAAGCATTTGCCTGCAATGCAGAAGGACCAGAGTTCAATTCCCCAGTGCCCATATACAGCCATATGCTCAAGAGGGCGCATGTGTATAGAGTTCATTTGCAGTAGCTAGAGGCCCTGGTGCACCCATATTCTTTCTGTCTCTCTCTCTCTCTCTCTCTCTCTCTCTCTCTGTCTCTCTCTCTCTCCCCAATAAATAAATTAAATATTTTTTTAAAAACACAATATGTTGAAAATTACTTATTTTCATATCAAGTTTTTATAAATTTTTAGTGAAAGTTTATATTCTATTGTTTATTTTTGACAAGGAATCTCTCATTAACAATACTCTTCTAATGATCTTCATAACTTTTTTTTTCAAAGAAGCTTGATTACTGACTTCTGTATTTGTAGTGTTTGGTCTAACTTTCACAAGCATCCTGCTAAATTTGTTTAGATATCCTCAGTCCCCTATCTCCTTGGATGTTGGAGATCATCTTCCTCCATCCTAAATATTATGTTTCCTCAGAACTGTCTCTAACAAGATTGATGTTCAGTTCATTTAGACTGAATCCCTCATTACCTCTGATGTTTGCTTTAGTAACTTTCCATTCACTTATCTGTACTCGGTTTCTTCACTGTAAATTCTCAGTTGCTCACTCCACGTTCCAAGTTGAGTCTAATCTTCTTTTTTGCTGCAAGATCCATACATAGCAGTCTCTGAACAAACCACAATGGTTTGTTTCTAATGTTATTCATTACCATAGTTAACAAGTGTCATGATAGTTCTTTAGAGGTTGTCATTATAGGTCTAAATTTAGGTGTATAAACAAATTCAAAAGCACTTCCTTACTATATTTCTCTAAAAATGTATGCTTTAGGAACTGACTCACTCTCTAATGCCATTTAATGTATTCATATGTACCTAGATTTCTTCTGTACAAACTCACATAACTGCAAAGAATGATTTATTGCATCTTTGAGTCTTTTTCACATTCTTTGACTGAAAAAAAGTCATCAATTTCCTGAGCCATAGCTGGTTTGTTATAAGACTACTTAGTAATAAACTCTCCAAAAATTTCTGAATATGTTTTGAGTGTTATCAGTATCTTCTGCCATATCTCTGGGGTTGGTTGTCAGGCTAGCAGTGAGAACAGCACTCATGTTTAGATCATCACTTCCTCTATAATGTCTTATGGGCTGTGCCAGATGTGACGGAGGTGGGTTGTGTAATGCTAGGCAGTTGTCTACTATTTTTGTTGCTGTTGCATTATTGTATCTTGGTTTCCCCTGGTTTTCACTGCTTTCTGTAAAATAAAACAGATTCTCCAAACAAGAGTGAGAGCAACATCTATTAAAGGAGATAAGCCTAGTCGTTTAAGAGTTTATTTTGCTTGGGCATAGCTATTCTTGGCCAAAGGCCAGTGGGAAGTTTTTTCTGGAGTTTATGATGTCCTCATCCATGGAATTCTGACTTGGTTCTCAATACTGGGTAAAAATAATTTCTGATATTGAAATTTTCTTGTGGACATGTGTTTAAATTTTATAGAACTGTGATCTCTGGTCACAGGGTAGTGGTTCATTTAATTTTCTTGAAAAGTGCCTGAACCAACAATGAATGAGTGTGTCTGTGGTATCACATCCTTACAGCCCACATGCTGACAGGATATTACATTTCGCCCATTTTAAATAGTGCTTGGTGATATCTCATTGTTTTAATGTGCAATTCCTTGCTGGCACTTAGTGTTGAGATTACTTTTAATATGGTCATTTTGCATCTGCATAGCTTCCTTTGTGAGATGTCTGCTCTGGAGCTGTGACTATTTTTTTAACTGCATCCTGTTTTTATTCAATGTAAGTTTTAAGAATTTTTGTATATATTTTAACTGCAAGTTATTTATCAAATATTTATTTTGAAAATAAAAACATCATCAAATTCATCAAGAAAAAATAAAACTCAATAACATTTCCTCATTAAAATAAAAGTAAAATTAAATAAAATGAAAATTTCTCATGGTGGAATCTAATGTAACACTTATCATATAAGTGCTTTAACTTCCAAATTCTTTTCATTGATCTTAGAAAAATATATTTTAAGTAATACAAAATATTGAGTCTGCTAACTCATGAACATAATTCATCTCTCCATATACATTATTGGTGAAATTTGCTACATATTTATTTTCAATATGTGGATATTTCATTGTCCCAATAATTTATTCTTTGTTATTAATAATCTTGTGTTCTGTTCAGTCTCACTTTTAAAAAGTCACTTTAACTTTGTTTTCAAAATTTGTATGTTAAATTGATATTTCTAAGATATTTACAAATTTCTTTAGATATTTACTTTAATTTTTCTCAGCTATATCAGAACTTAGGGTAAGAAAGTGTTTACATTGGTTTTGTTTAGAGGGGACGATTCATCATGGTGGGAAGTCAAGTAGGTTCAGGAAGCAGGCTCATCACATTGCCTCAGCAACCAGAAAGTAGACTAAGAACAGGAAGTGGGTAGGGTTACAAAACCTCAAGTCCACCTTCTTTCCTACAGCAAGACTCCACCTCCTCAAGGTTCCACAACATTCAAAAACTCTACCACTAGCAGGACCAGAAGTATTCAAACACTTGAGCCTATGGGTTCATGTGTCTGAATTCTTGGTCTACAAGTTTGTTGAACTTTTATGAGGTAATTTGGTAAGTATTGATGTCCTTTTTAGTAGAATGGTTGTAGAATGTAATCATTTTTCTATTCACAAAATATGGTTAGTTAATTATAGACATTTTGACATTTGAATAACACTATTGGCATATATTATGTACACAGGAAGGAATTATGTTATGGCAATTGAATAGAAGCTTATAATGTATTTTGAGGATGTTCATTTGGATAAGAATCTAATTATTTTTCTAAGTGTATATTATGGATTATGTAGATAAAATTGGCTGATCTACTCCTTCACTCATCAGACAGTTCTTCCTTATAACAGGACTGGGCTTACAGTCCTGTTGTAAGGAAACAACCTTCCTTGCTCAGTTGTTTTCATAGCTTGTGGAGATTCAAATTCAGTCCCCTAGGGCCCCTCAGCCCATCATGCTTGTACAGGAAGTGAACTAATACTGTCTTCTCTCTGTCCTCATTTTAAATTTTGAAAACAACAGTCTTTCTTATTTGGACACGAAGATGTATTCAGGATTTAGGTTGAGGACTGATTTTAGATTTCTTCCAGTGTAATGATCCCTAAAGATGTATAAGAATAACTTTTACAAGGACATTTGATGATTTACTTATAAAATATAATGGAAGTAATTTACTGTACAAGTCATGCATAGCTATTTTAACATCGATTTGTAGTTTCTTGTCAAACAATAAAATTCTTCCTATCACTATGTTATGGAAACAATTATTTAAAGTAACTTCACCCCTGAAATTAAACAGATAGAATTACATAGGAAATAGTCTAATGTGATTAATAGACATCTCCGTTTAAAATAAATATCTATTAATGTGTTTTTTCTATATGGATTCTGATTACTCTTTTCTGTCAACACAAAGTTACAACAAAACTTTCAGTAACTAGGGGAACCACATCCTAATAGTATTTGAGGACTCTAATGTCTGTGTAAGTAATCAATTCTCAAGGCTAGACTGCATGGCTGTGTAGTCAGCATAACTGTTATTTCATGTATTAAGTCATGACATCTATTCCAGCTTTTATCTCTGATTAAATTGATTTTTGATCCAATGGTTGCCTCTTCTGTCCTTTTTAAATTTCTTCAACTTGTGCATGTAAGAGTGATGCTATTTGTTGTGCTTCTTTAAAACTTTAATGATGTGCATCTTTAGAAAAACATTAGAGTGAATGCTACCTCTTATATATTATAACTTTTGCTTCAGTACGATGCACTCTAATACAGTTTAGTACAGGGTGTAGGATTAAACGAAAATATCAAAAATGCATGTATGCAAAACTGTAAGTCAGATAACATTGATGAAATTTATTTTAAAATGTTACTGAGAGGAGTGGATGTTCCTCAGTGGATAAAGCTCTTGTCCCTCAAGCATAATGACTTGAATTCAGATCCACAGAAGCCACCTAAACTGGATTCAGTAATGTATCTGAAATCCCAATTCATCCTTTGAGAAACAGGATTGAATTTAGCATTTACTTAAACTTTGGAGTCAGCTAGAGAGAGACATAGAGAACTCAAGATGCCTGAAATTTACTAGACACTACACCTGGTGAGTAGTCATATCTGATGCTAAGTCCCCGTGCATTTCTGAGTTTCAGAGAGATACTTTTTATTCTCTTGAACCTCAGAAACTTGGTCTATTGGTCCTATCTCTGATGTGAAAATCTGTAGCCCCAGAAAAACATTGATTTTCTTCACATTGTATGGAGTCTTGTGAGAACCTGAAAGACTTATTACATGTCCTCTATATTGGTCTGTAAACATTTACTACTCTTGGACAATTTCTACTAAGCTCTGCTTATACAGAGAATTCTGTGAAACTCACTGACACAGAGGACTCTCAAGGTGGGCAAGATGCACATCAGTATCGTGTCCAGGAGTGGCTGAGACTTTTACCACATCCAGCAACCACATCTCCAATGCAATCAGAGACAGCGTGAGGGTATGTGACATATGACTTTTAAATATTATGATAATATAAAATAATTATCAGTAATTACACCAGTATTTTATCTAATGTATAGGAAACAAACCCTTCTAAAATCCCTATGCCATAGGAGGAAGATAAAATATATGTAAACTTTTCATTATATTTTGAAATATGTTGTTGAAATTACAAGGATTTTCAAAGAAAAGTAAATTGAATATTTTTTTTCTTATTGTCATTTGAACATCAGTAAGATAATCCATAAGTAGATCAGTTTAAAAGCTTAAAAGTACCAGTTTTCTTATACATTTATAATAGGTATTTCCATATTAAAAAAATTAAACAGACATTTATTAGCAGCAGGATAATTAAATTTGTTTTTAACCAAATCACAACCTTGTCTCTTTTATTTTCATTTCTATTGATAATTTTCTGCCTTCTGGATTTGACATATATAATTCAAAATGTATGCCAGTATGTTCATTTTGACATATGTAACAGTAAGTAACCTGAAAAATAATGCCATACTATGTTTCCTTAAATCTCAGCCTAAATATGACCTTGGAATAGTAATTTAGGTAGTGCTTGTTTAATTTTCTATATCTGTACAGTATAAGTTTAACAAAAGTGAACATTAAAAACTCTTAGCTAAATGTGACTTTAAATATAATACAGGCAGTATAAGATTTATTTTAATGTTGCATATAAGACTTAATATAAATATAATTATAATAGGCTCATCTATTTTTGCATCTTTACTTGAAATTAAAAAAAAAATCTATTATTTTTTTTAGATATAAGAATATTGAGTTTCATTCTACAATTATATTCTGTCCTCAGTCTCAAGTAAGAATAAAACAATCTGTATTTATGAAACATTTTATTAAATAGCTCTAAGCATTGTATATAATTATTGATGCAAGTATAAATTTAAGTTTTAATACTCTGCAGATGAACAAAATCTTTTCTCCCATTAGTCTGCGAATTCATAGAAATCATGTTTAGGTAAAGTAAATTTTACATGTGGTGATGAGTAATTGTTCTGATTAAGTAAAACCTTTGATTTTTTTTGACTGAATCAAGAGTGAGCACATTTTCTAGAAATAAATGCATGGTAGTTAATTGAAAAACTGGCGTATTTTGTCTGATGTATTTTGGATATATTATTAACTTCAAAAATGCACAATAGTGATATTAGGAGAATTTATAGCTGATAATGTTTTAAAAATATCTTTCATGTAAATAGACACAATAGTTCAGTGGAAAATCAACACCATCTCATACTCACCAGAGGGGGTGATTACAAATATAATTAATATTAAAGAAATTTAACTGACAAGAATGCTTTAAAATCTGCTGATTAAAGTTTTAACTAAGGATTCAGTATATGTTCTATCTCACTTTGCAAGGAGCTTTTAAGTTTATAAAATTATCCTCAAACTTCACAAAAGACCTCGACCTGACCTTGCCCTCACCATTGGGTAGGTAAAACATGCCAGCTTTGTGGGATCTAGTTTCAGAACAGGCGGTGTAATTAAAATCAGTCACACTTTGGGCAACACACCTTACTTGAAATGAAGGCACAGTGCTATTTCTGGAAGTTTCCAGTGGTCAAATTTATTCAAAATGTCCAACATTATCTCACCTGGGACAGTGTCTGGGGTCTAATCATGAAAGCTCTGTCTCTCAAACCACATGCTTGAAATTTCAGAACTATAGAAATTCTATTCCCTTGATCTTATTAGTCCTTGACTGCAAGGCAAAAGTAAAATGTATGTTATTATTTCCACCAATCTAAATAAGGACCCACTGCACATCCATCCATTCAAACAATGTGATCCCTTTGTCTAGAACGAAATTTAAAACAATTTAAATAAGAAACTTGGAAAAATGCAAATTCAAAGTGATAGCAAAAAGAACACTACGACTTTCATAATCAGTTTTACAAATAGGAATTTTTGTTTTTGTATATGTATAAAATCATTACAATATGACTTATGCATACATGTGTCATGCAAATAAGTAGCAAGCATATAACTGTATGCCCTGAAGGTCCGTATTTCATCTTTGTAAATGCATCTCCTAAAAGTGTCTATGACTGATTCTTCTTTGATAGGATTTTAAAAAATAATGATATGGAGATTAATAGACCCACCTTGAAATGTAACATGGCTGACAAAACAAAACCCTAAAATAAAGAGACTCCCTAAGGGGAAAAAAAGGCAAGTGTAGTGATGCCTGCATTCAATTGCTAGATTATAAAGCATTCGTTCCTTTGGAAGAAACCATTAGTTTTTCAAAATAATGCTATATCTCAGCAGGTGCCATCACAGAGCTCTGTGCATACTCTGTCTTCGCCAAACTCCAGTAATTATTTAGACCAGTCAGACCATGAGAACTGCACAGAAGCTCAGCATTCAGGCATTGCTTCCAATTGTTCACTGGATCTTATTGTTAGGATCTTGACATTCATTACTAGGGACTAAACCCTTCATTACTCTGTTTGTCAAAGTTCTCAAGCTATATGGTATTCAAAAAAGAACAAGCAGATTTAGTTCCCTGTTGGGAACTCTGAGAAGAAGAAGAAACAAGCAAAAATAAAATAAAAATAAAAAAGACAGAAAGAAAAGGATCTCCAAAATATGTTTCTTTGCCTCTAATTAGTGACAGTTTGTCAGCTAGATCAATAAAAGTACAAAATATTTAAGAGAAAACAATAGAATGCTTTATAGCAATATAAGAACTTTTCGAGGATTCTTTTCAAAGCACTATCTTGCTGTCAATCACAAAATACCTACTTATGCAGCACAATCCCATGTGCTCGCAATGATTATACGAATTGAAATAAATAGTATTATCAGAATGAAATATTCATTAACATCAAAGGCTCTTATAACAATTTTTATAATGTCTGAAGTTATTAGAATAAAAAATATTTATTAGTAACATCATATGAACCACTAACTACAGTTTTCAAGAGGAATTCTAGATATTATTTTATTAATTCATGTTCTCTATATCCTCTAAGCTTACTTGTATTGAGAACTGCATAGGACACACTTCTCGTTTTTAAGATCTCTTCAGCAGAGCATAAATGCAAAAAAGTTTGGCAATGTTGGAGAGACAGAACATTCAACACATGTCAAATGAATGCAAATCCAAGAAAATGAATCTATAGTATAAACATTGATTTGAGACTCTACTTTCCTCAGATGGTATCTCTCTTGAAATTATCCAAGCCTTCCTAAAATCCTGATGCATGCCTACATTGTCAGTGGTTTCTGTCTGACCGGCTTTGTGTGTTTCATTCTCTTTAAGTTTTATAGCAAGTTAAACCCAATGCACCGAAACACTGTCTATGGCTCATCATTTTGGGAACAATTTCCTGGTACTATGTTGCCTTTGCTCAGGTCGCTTCTTACAACAATGTTCATATCTGACTTTTAATTTTCTCCAGGATGTGACACTTTTCCTGGAAGCTTCTTTTTTTTAAAGTAACACATGCAATAATTTGATCCTTTTCAGTTTATCATCCTAGAGTATTCATAAATATATATTTTATGATATATAATCTATCAATAGATATTATCTGAAAGAAAAGGTAAAATATGGAAGTCAAGTGTCTATAATAAATAAGTCTGAGACCAAATTTTAATTTGATTCTATAAAGGTTCATGAATGCTTCAACGTATATGTCTACATGTATTTATCAACAGAGGCTAAAGACAATTTATCTTCTTCATCCTCCTTGTTAGCCATTTCAAGATTTAGCTTTTTCTGCAACAGCAATGGCTTTCCTAGTGTGTGTGCTTAAAACCTGAGATTTCACTTCCAACAATCTACAAAGCCCCGCCTACGTGAGGGAATTCACATTGACAATCCAGCCTTTTCTTTTGCACAGGTATGTGGGTTTAAGAATCTGTGTTTGACCCCTGCAGTGTCCAATTATTATATTTTACAAAATATACTTTAAGCTGTGAGCCTCAGCTGGCTCTAGGGATGAAATCAGCATCATCAGATGCCTTGTCTGGCATCCTGAGACCAGGGAAGGGTGTCCCAAGCCAAGCACAGCTTCAGACCACAAACAAATCTTTGGAACGGCAGACAGCTGTTTCAGCTCCTAGAGAAAAAGCATCCCTGTTGAGCCAGCATTGCCATGGTAAGAACATTTGTCAGGAAGAAGAGCTAACTTATGTCCTGATTCATATTTATATCCTACATTGCATCCAATAGCGTATGTTGCATTGTATATATTCTAAACTTTCATATATACATACATGCATAAATACACATGCATGCACACACACACATATATATAGCGTATATTGCATTGTATATATTCTAAACTTTCATATATACATACATACTTACATACATACATATATGTATATATATATATAATAACTATTTACTGGGTTCATGCTTGTTCTTTGCTGGAAAGATGAGGCTTTTGTTCACAGTGTTATCTTTTTATTATATATTATTATAAACAGGCAAACACTTAGGTGCTGGTTCAAGTCACTTTTCTATCCCATGATTCTAGCATCCATGGTTTTCCTTGATGTTTACCTTACTTAGAGTGAACAGTAGATTTAAGCAATAATTTTTTTCAGGAATTTTTATGTAGTTGGTCTCTGGATTTTCTCTTTTCAGATATATTTTTCCTTCCCCTAAACATTGAAAATTTTGTAATTGCTATAGACCATCCTTTAATTAGTGAAGAAAGAAAGATTTATCTTGGAAATTTATGTGTTTTATATGGTGATTTTTCTGTGAATCATTTCTACATGGGAATCATCTTGAGTTACTATCTTCAGGTAAGCTCAGATCCACTCTCACTGCAAAGTGATAAAAGTGTGGAACATGTACAGTATGCCACAGTCTGGAACTTTCTTTTCCTGGTACACATAATCCCAGAAAACAACACAATAATGTTTCCATTTACAAGATATTCTTCCCAAAATAAAGCTAGGTGACAAAATCTGGAAGAATTTGAGGTGTTACACTAAAAGAAAGAGATAATTTTACTTCTAGAAAATACTTTCCACGATATTCCTTCAGAACAACCTTGGGATGATCCAGACAGGAATGGTATCAGATAAAATAACTAGTGCACCTTTTATACGCATGCTTACTGACATAAAAGAGAACACACACTGAAATAAAAGTCTATTTGACCTACGCAACAAAGGGAATACCAAAGGACCATTTCAAACAGCTCATCAAAGTAAGGAGAATGTCAAAAGTTTGAACATGAGGAATTGGTTTTTGGGGATATTAAACATACCCAAATATTATGACTGTATGAGGCATTATGTATATAAAGAAGCTATGTAA